>LPNX011049924.1:184960-232787 GCA_001517045.1 Pseudotsuga menziesii
CAGTAATGCCCTGCACCCTACACCTTGCAATATATTTCAAGCTGCTTGATCCAATTGTCTAACTTTTCAGCATCTAAATCTCCATTATAAATTGGTAATTCAAATTTTACATCCAATTTGAAATAAGGCATATTCGAATGAGAAGTATGAGAAGAAGAGAAAGTCTGATTAGTGTCAGGAGGATCACCATCACCTCCTACTCCTTTACCCTTTTCTTCAGGCTTCACTTCTGCATCTCTGGATGAAGATACTTCTTCTTTCTTCTTCCTTTCTGCTCGCTCATTGAGTATAATTTCATCATGGCTTTCATGCTCATAAAAGCCTCCAGAAACTCAGTTTCAAAAATAACAGGTTTTTCCCGTTCAGTATGTCCTTCTTCTTCCCCTCGTGGAGAAGACATGGTTCTTGAGAATGTTCTCCTGGAGCCAATCTTAGGATCTCCTTCAACTAATTCTCCTTCACCAACCTTTAACCTGGACCTGGTAAGCATTCACAAACTTGCACAACAGTCAACCAGCTCTGATACCATAATATGATCCGTAGGATCTCAACTTAGTGCTTTAAAAGTTTGTTGTAAAAGAATGCGCGTAACAGGTTAATTAATGGAACAACATTAACAGAAATTAAATGCTCAGAATAGGAATGAAAAACAAGACTGATAAACAGATGCCAAGCAGAAAACACAGAACCCAAAATCACAAAAAAAAGATTGATAACGGAGTTCACCCCCTCCACTGGGCTACGTCTCCGGGTCCCTCTCCAATGGGAACCGATCCAATTAATTCTTTTAAAAATGGTACAAATGGTTCTGGACTCTGCAAATCAGTTCAGCAGTATGGGCAAAAGTCTCCAAGACCTCTTCTCTGGAATAATACAAATTGGCTTTCGAAGCAAAGAGAAGCCAAATAGAACAGAGAAGACAAATCGACTCTTGACAATCACAGAAACTAGGTATCAACAACAAAGTCTTTAAGACCTCCTCTCTGAAAGTTACAAACTGGACTTCAACAGTCAAAGAAGCCAAGTAACAACTAGGGATGGTCGACTTCAAAAGCATGTGGATCCTTTTTTCAGCAAACTTGCCTAGCTTCTATAACTCCGAAAAAAAACCGATTGTCTGTGCTTCTTCATGAACTCTCCTTTATACTCTTCTTTTCCATTACAATGGGCAAAACGCTCAAGAACACGACTGTTCACCTCCTTCTGCCAACTTCCCTCGACTGTTCATCTCCCTATCAACGCGGCATCATACGGCATCAAGATCCTACAAAAACCGTTTCTGAAACGTCCCCGGGCGACCGCTTTTAGGGTTTAAGTCGGAAGGTTGAAGTCATCTGCTCATCCGCCATTGCGGAAGAGGATAAGCAACGGTTCCAACGAATTCTATTTCAATCGGCTATCGGCTGGTTTTCAAGTCAGAAGTCTTAGTTACTTTGGTTTCCGCCGTTGCGGACGGTCAGACAGTAAAGTCTCTCGATTCCGTCGAGTTATTTCGATCTTTTATCTATCCGCCGTTGCGGAAGGGGAAGCGTTCCGTCTTCCGATTCGTTTAAGCTTCCACCGTTGCGGCTGCCGGAAGGATTTTGAGCCCCACCGTTGCGGAAGGGAGGAGCTTCCGAATTCCGATTCGTTTAAGCTTCTGCTGTTGCGGCTACCGGAAGGCTTTCGAGCCCCGCCATTGCGGAAGGGAGGAGCTTCCGACTTCCGATTCGTTTAAGCTCCTACCGTTGCGGCTGCCGGAAGGTTTTCAAGCCCCGCCGTTGCAGAAGGGAAAAAGCTTGGAATCTTCCGCCGTTGCGGAAGGGAAATGCTTCCGACCTCCAATCTGTGGAAGGAGAAAAGCTTCCAATTTGTGTATTTTGTTTTGCCATCTGATTTCTTCAAATGCCGTTTCTATGAACCATGTACCATATTGGATCTTTCAGAGGAATAATATGCCGGATCAATCATGGGGTTTTGTTGTAGTGTACATAAGTGGAGAGGTTCCAGTTCCATAAGGAGATGAGGCTAAAGCCTTACACAAGAAGAACGTGGTCAAGGCCAAGAGGATCACCTTATACCACAAGTGTCTTCCCTAAAGACACCTAAAGAGATGTTTGATTCCTTGACCAATATATTTGAAGGGAAGAATATAAATTGGAAGATGACTTTAAGAAACCAATTCATGAAGAATGTGAAGATCCAGAATACAGAGACCATACAGTCATACTTTACAAGAGTCTCTAAAATCAAAGAACAACTTAAAGCAGTGGATGAAAAAGTAGAGAATACAGAAATTCTGATAACCACCTTGAATGTCCTCTCGGGATCAAGGGATTCCTTCATTCAAGGAATGTGTGCCAGAAGGAAGTAATTACTTTCAATAGACTCTGGAAAGAGCACACACAAGAAGAAGCTCGACTCCTAATAAGAGAAAAGAAGATGGGGGCAACTGAAGATCAAGCTCTCATGATTCAAAGAAGATCCCTCAAGCAATGAGGAATATGAAGAACTCAATTCTTGAAGAACCTCTTATCCATCTTGAGCATTTGGATAAGAAATTATGCTATTATGAATAAAGAAGATGATGAAGGTGAAAGAATGAGTCTACCCATGAAACAAATAAAGATAAGTATTCAATTGTCATTTCATAATATTGTTTTATTATGCATTTGTTCAGTTGATGTATTATGCATGATAGAATGTTTGCTTTAATGATAGTATACTACCAATATGCATGTGATGGGTAAGTAGCCCATGGTGCTATACAACTCTCCATTGCTACTTATCTAGAATGAAACCTCTTTGCTGACATATTGGATTAGTGCACAATCTCAATGTTGTCTTGGTAGAGATGGAAGGCATCTAGAAAGTTTCCATAAGATATGGATGAATGTTTTAGTGGCTAAAATAGTTGCATGATTATATCTTTATGCAGAGGAGTTTTTCATTATGAACATACCTTATGAAATGTTTCTAACCATACAACTAATGCATTTGACTTGTAGGAAAGATTGCGTACAATCACCTACAAGAAAAGAAGGATGAGACTTGTTCCAAAGAACAAGTGACGACAATTCAAGGAAGAATCCAAGATGAAGAATAATATGATGATACTTTCAAAGAAAGAAAGAGGCCTCAGAGACACTCCAGTTATGTGACATCGTTGAGCGACATCATTGATGCAGAGCCTTCCAGCGATGAAGAAGTAGCCAAGAAGAAAGGGAAGGAGAATACAAGTTCAAGAAGAATGATGTCTAGGATGCAATATCAATACCTGAAGGGAAGTACGTAATGTATTCCATTTGGATCTACACAATCCAGCATGCAGTAGATGGAAACATCGTGGGATACAAGGCAAGATTCATAGCATGAGGCTTCTCACAAAAAGAAGACATAGACTATGAAAATATATTTGCATCCACTAGAAGTTAAGACACATGATAGGCAGAATCATGTGTGCAAATGAAATAAGTCCTTGTATGAGCTCAAAAGACACCCATGGGATCACACATAGATGAGGAGCTTGAAGATCAAATACAGTGATGAAGATATTAACCTTTGCTACAAGGTTGAAGATGAAAGCCAATAGAGGATGACAAGCTCACAGATGGATACATAGAATATTAGTAGCAGAGGAAGCTACTTGTCACTCTAGTACATAATGTTTCAATGCATAGAGTACGAAAGGCAGATGGAGAATGATGCTCCACTTCAGAGGGAGTGACTGCAGAAGATCCCGAGGTTTGACATGGTACGACATGATGGATAGCTTACTGATGACTCTAGGCTTTAATGAGAGTAAAGCAGATTCCAACCTTTTCTTCGAGGTTGAAGGTGGAAGACCAGTGATGCTCTTGTTATATGTCGATGATTTGTTCCTGATAGAAAAGATGAACTCATTAAAGTTGCAAGAAGGAGACTTGCTGCCGAGTTTGAGATGAAGGACTTGGATATGATGCACTACTTTTTTGGAATGGAGGTGTGGCAGAATCCGGATGGAATCTCCCTAGGACAAGGGAAGTATGCAGTAGAGATCTTGAAGAGGTTCAGGATGATGGAATGCAAGGCCATGGCCACACCTATGGCATCGAAACTGAAGCTATTGAGTGATGCTTCATCAGAATCGGTTGATGCTACGATGTATCGTCAGATGATTGGGTCCTTGATGTACCTGACAAATACGAGACCGGATATTTGCTTTGCTGTGAACACATTAAGCCAGTTCCTGACGGATCCGAGACATGTTCACTTGATTGCTGCAAAGCATATTCTGAGGTACCTAAAGGGTATAGTTGATTATGGGCTCAAGTATGAGGCAAATCAGAAGATTAAATTGGAAGGTTATGTGGATTCATATTGGGCAGGAAGTGCCATTGATAGAAAGATCACTTTAGGGTGTTGCTTTAGTATGGGATCAGGTGTGATCTCCTAGTTTAGCAGGAAGCAATCATGTGTGGCACTGAGTATAGCCGAAGCAGAGTATGTTGCAGCTTGTTCGTCTAAGTTGCGAGGTAGTGTGGCTGAGAAAGATACTGTCTGATTTATTTGATCTCCAGATGGATGCTACTTGTACATATTGTGACAACCAAAGCTGTGTGAAGTTGTCGAAGAACCCAGTGTTCCATGACAAGTCAAAGCATATTGAGATCAAATATCACTATATCAGGGATATGGTGCAGAGAGGAGTAGTGAAGCTCCAATATATTGCGATGGACGAGCAGATAGCTGATGTGCTGACCAAACCATTAGCCAGAGTGAAGTTTGAGTACTTCAAGGAGAAGCTTGGTGTTCTCCAGATCGAGGTTCCCTCCAAAGGGAATTGATGTGTCCGTTGGCCTTTCTGACATGGTGGAAGGTTGAGCTTCACATGATCACATGTAAGTGCATAGATTCTCTGATGTGATTGTGGGTTGTGTTACCACATGACCAGTGTAGAGATATTCTGATGTGATTATGGGATGTGTTTCCACATGATCAGTGCAGAGCCATTCTGATGTGATTGAGGGATGTGTTCCCACATGATCAGATGTAAGTGCAGAGATATTCTGATGTCATTATGGGATGTGTTCCCTCATGATCAATGCAGATCCATTCTGATGTGATTAAGGGATGTGTTCCCACATGATCAAATAAAAGTGTAGAGCCATTCTGATGTGATTGCAGGATGTGTTCCCACATGATCAGATGTAAGTGCAGAGCCTTTCTGACAAGATGAGGTTGGATGTAAGTGCAGAGCCTTTCTGACAAGATGAGGTCGGATGTAAGTGTAGATCCTTTCTGACAAGATGAGGTCGGATGTAAGTGCAGAGCCTTTCTGACAAGATAAGGTCGGATTTAAGTGCAGATCCTTTCTTACAAGATGAGGTCGGATGTAAGTGCAAAGCCTTTTTGACAAGATGAGGTCATATGTGAGTGCTGGGCCTTTCTGACATGGGTTTTGGATGTGTTCCTCCCATGGTCAGATGTGAGTGCTGACCTTGCCTTTCTAACATGGTTCTTGGATGTGTTCCTCCCATGGTCAGATGTAAGTATGGGCGGGACTTTCTGACATGGTTCATTCCATGGTCAGATATAAGTGTTGAAGATGATAAAGACCTACATGAAGGCTAGGCCTACAACCAGCATGAAAAAGGGCTGGCTCTGCAGAACTTCCTGTGACGACTAGAATTGAGATAACACCAGTGATGATCCAGCAGTGATGATCCAGATCAAGTGATGATCTAGACTTGATGATGATCCAGTGAAACTCCAGATCAAGTGATGATACAAACTTGATGATGATCCAGTGATGATACAGATCAAGTGATGATCCAGAATTGATGATGATCCAGTGATGCTCCAGATCAAGTGATGATACAGACTTGATGATGATCCAGATCCAGTGATGATCCATACTTGATGAAGATGACTTGATGATGATCCATATGATACAAAGAAGAAGCCTTGTGCTGATAAATTGTGTCGAGAGAATACCTTCCTAGTTAAGAGGGAGTGTTGATGTATTTGTAACTTCAGAATGTATTCACTTGTATATCTTATGTANTCTATCGGGAAGTATCTGCAATGTAATTGAGTCATGCCATGCCCCGATGTTCCTATCGGGAGATTCAATAATGTAAACAAGTCATGTAAAGTCATAGAGGTTAAACCTCCTTGTTGATCAAAGGGTAAAGTCCCCATAGTTGTGGGGCACTAGGGTTATTAGAATCTCCTAGAGAAGTCGACCCTAGTAAGTAATTGTTAAGTGAGGCCGACATGTTGGAGTGGAAATAAAGTGAACGAAAGAATATAAATAGAAGTGAGGCTCTCCTCGTTTCTACACAACACACACTCACTCAATTAGGGCACATGAGTGAGAGAAGAAGTGTTCACACAATTGAGAGAGAGACCAACTGTGGAGATCATATTTTTTGTCTTTGGGTTTTACTACTTCCATTGGTGCTCATTCTATCTCTGAGAAAGTTGCGGGGTTTTCTCCTTTATGGTTTCCCCGAGGAAAATCTTTGTGTCTCTTGTCTCTTGTGATTAATTGCTGTGCATGTTATTCTCTTAGTTAAGATTCTAAGATCATATTGCTTAAATGATAAAAATCTAACAATTAGCTACAAATAGTCGTATATATGCGAATTTAGTCTTTTTTGTAGTCACAAATTTATGAAAGGGCATGAAGGAATCGAACCACCAACCTCCTGCCTATAATTAGGTAGGCGCTATACCATTGAGCTAGCACCCTTTAAAATGTTGTTATTGCTTGACAATGATGATATTTAAACAAATTTATGATATATAGCAATCTACAAACTACATAATTATTACTATTACAAGTAACCAGTAACTAGTATTTATAATAAACTAATTCCTGAGAACTATGCACAATTTTTCATATCTGGCATATCCATTCATGTTACCAGAGAAAACGAAATACCTCTGTGATTGATGTGATACCAATTAAGTCATCCAATTTATGGAATATCTCTTGGCGTGCCTAAATATATGAGAAAAATACCATTATATGAAATCAAGCAAAGTAAAAGTCAAATAAGGTAAGAAAATTTGCTCTTTCAATTCATCTGCAGTGAATACTCACTTTCAATTCATAATGTTCATTAGAAGAAAACATACTAGGGACTTCATATTTGTACATTGCAAAGCCATGTATCAAATCCGTACCTTGCCATCCTTTACCAAGGAATCACACCCTGAATGTTTCTTCAAAATAAGCTGATTTTTATACTGGGAAAGGAGTTCATGCTTTACTTTATACACATAAATATCCAAAAAGACAACCAAAAAATGAAGGGAGGAAGATTGAACTAAAACAGTCAAAACATTTTTGGTGTTCTGTTACATGAGTGATTGAATTTTAAATTAAAAATGAGAAAACTGTTTGACAGCAAGTTAGGCACTCACAAGAACTCTTACAAATGGAATCTTACCCCTATTAACTTTTTCTCATTGTATGCATGTAAATAATGACTAAATCTCTCTTTCTCAAGCTTCAAGCATTCTTCAGCCTATAGGAAGATACACATTTTTGCTTTAGTTTATAAGTCATTTCAACAATTGTTTGTACATATAAATTTGCAAGACAAAAACCAAATTTAGGGAAGACCTTGAGCATATAATCTGGACATGAATTTTTCAGAATCCATGAAGCAGCCTTTTGAGAGTAGTATGCAAACAACACCACTGTCTTCCAACATGTATGATTCAAAGTCTGTCTCATAGTAATCCATGGTATCCACCCCAATCTCCAAAAAGATTCCCAAAACATTTTTTAGTAGAGCGTGATCTATCTGTTCTCCCTCATGTTCCTGATTAATCTAAGACAATCAACATAACCAATATATATCTAAGGTTACAAATGATGTAAAACCAAAAAAATATGTCTTGTCAACAAATAGAACTTATTGTTATTTGTAGCTTGGATGAGATCAAGAACTTACTTGTGAAACCACTACATTTCTTACAGTAGTCTTGAGTTCAAGCAAAGGTTATGGTTTTGTAAAATTTGATGATCATCAGGCACAATGAAAATTTGAAGAAGCAAGAAAATAATGGGGCTCCAGCTCATATTATTACAAAATTTACTCAATTGCTGCAATTCCACATTGCTACTTATTTTGACAATGAGCTTCTTGGTTAGCCAAGGGTAAAGAATCCATCTTCATGATTGTTGTTGACATAGCTGGTTTGTAACTTTGTTTTATGAACCAAATTGTTGGTTTATGCTTGTGGCCACCACGAAAAACAGCGATCGGGATGAACCATTAAGTCCATATGCAGTAGACTAAAGGCCAATGAAGGCTGCATTAGAGGGAATTTATTGGGGAAGCGTGTATATTTATGGGCCTGAAATTTCACGTACTTAAATTTTATGTATTTTTCTGTTTTGTGAGTGTTTCCCAACTCTTGGTGATGATTTTTCTGATTTTATGAGTCACTCTCAAATGATGGTCTTTCTAAGTCATTCCCAAGTCCAAGTTTAATAACATTCTCAGAAGCTGTCATTAGAATACATTTATTGTGATTTCTTTCTTTTGGATTTCTTTATAGGCATTTTGACCAAGTATTTCACTTCTCTATAGGAGACATTTTAAGCTGTGGTTGATAGTTTTCTAATATTTTTGGAACTTTGCAGTGTCTATGGTATTCTTAACTTAGCCATAAAGGTGTTGGGGTTATCAGATTGTTTATTATCATGTTTGTGCTCCTTGATAACTTCATTGATTGAATTGTCTCAGAAACTCCTAAGAATTGAGATTATTGTCACAAACATTTTTAGGTTATAGGTTGGTTTTTTCCTTAATGTTTCTATATATAAAGAAGTGGATGTGTTTTTTTACCTAATTTTTCCATTGATTAAAAGGAACTACTGCATCATCACCACATAGTACCTTAACAAGGATGGGCTTCGAATGTTTGCCTTCCAGTTTCTTTGAATTATGTAATAGATATAGTGGGTCCTTGGCAGGCAAATATTTGTGTACTCAATGGAACCGAAGGCTTTTAATTGAGCCAAAACCTCTAAAATAAAATAAACAAACTTGAGAAAGGATAAACCCCATTTTTCTTCTGTTTCTGAAAATCAACAACATTTTTTATCAAAGGTTACGATTTGGAGAGAAAAAGATGTGTAAATGTAGTTGGAAGACTATCTGATAATTAATTTATACCATATGAATTGTTTTTGGCAATTTCCTTAGTTGTAGGATTTGAACCTATGTCCAGGGGCTAGTCCTAGGTTCAAATCCATTCAACTTCCTCAGGGTCACCAATCACTATTGTGGCTGGAAGTGGGGAAGCCCTCCATCCAGATATTTCAAGGAACAGCGGGGGATCCCAGGAGGTTTTTCTTGAGAACAAAACACCCATACAATAAACTAAATAATAAATATGTGGCTTGAAGAAAATTTCTTGAAATCTGGCATTTAAAGCAACTTCCAAAATTTGATTTCGTTCATGCTGGTGTATTTCACACGAGTGAAATATTGAATACATTTTCTTTTTCCATTATTTGTTCTTTCCGATTCTCTGACATATTTTCCATCATTAAACCATTTACAGGCTTGCCACTGATTGACCTTATGAGTTGAGATATAGGATTTATTGTTGCTGTGGTGTTGGTATGCCACCAGACCTTCAACAATTTTCAAATATAGAACTGAACGTATCTTTTTCCAAGTTTTGGGGAAGGGCGACAAGGAAATGGGTTTTAGGGATGACTAAATAGTAGAGAAGTCACCCAAATTTCAGTGAATCACAGCATGAGGAGGCCCCCAGCAACACTAAATTTTTTATAGCCAAGTAATTACTAATGACACCCTAAAGACAGGCTACAACCTATCAAGGACTATTGTCCTAACCCTGCACCTCCCAACCGCCCTTGAGATAAATATAAGAAAACTCTTAATTTGTTGGTTACGTTCTGTCACTTCAACTTCATCCATAGTTCATGGGCTGTTACCAACCAACCTAAAAACTTAGGTTCAAAACAAAGCTCAACATACCTTGGACACACTTGATATTGACCTGATTTAAATCTGATAATTTTTACTGACAATTAAAGACTTCATGTTCTTCAACCTCGGATCTACGACTAGAGTTCAGAGTTACCCTCGAACCTCCTATCTTTTCCCATAATCACCTTCAGACCTCTTTCTTGCCTCAGAGATTCACATCAAAGTGAATTACTAAAATGACCTCATTCATGCCTTATATATATGCTAATTCTCTAAAGGTTAGGCCAACTTGACCTATTTATTCTTCAATTAATCAGCTCGGATGAGTTAGTATACTCGACACAATTTTGACTTAAAAATGAAATCTTTACGCCTTTTGTCTACTTTGAGGTCTATAGTGGTTGCTTGACAAGTTTATCTTTCCTTACTTGAAGGGATTAAGACCCTTTCCTTCCATGCTTAACGTGTATAATTACTAAGTCTACTTACCCTTCTATACTCCACAAAATTGAGGTGTAAAGCATTAGAAATTCCTAACGTTTTTTTAGGGCTTTCATCAAATTACAGTTTAACACCAACTGATCATATGAATACCTCTTTGAATTAGGTTTCTCATGTAATCGTTCGGGTCTACTCTGATTTAGGGCATCTCCAATTTCGGATCAGTACCAAGCCATCTCACAAGGACTCTTTCTTCAGCTCGACTCTGTTTTAGGGCTTCTCCAGGCTTCAGATCATTACTGGATTTTTTAAACTTTGGATTAGGCTTCTCATTCATCCTAGACAGGTTCGATTTGATTATCATAATTGATCATGTCATTTTAAGGCTCGAATTAGGCTTCATCAATCCCAGCTATATTCGTTCCGATATACTTATCCAAACAACTATAGCTTCACTTGTAAATGTGATAGATCTTGCCAATTAAGGTCTCTCTATTTGTCTTTATTTGGACTCCTGTAGGCTGCCACTTCCGCTAAGATTCTGTCCTGGATGGACTTGGCTGATATAAATGTATGTTCCATAAGGTATTCTTACTATAGCTTTCCATCTTTCATATACTTCTCAAATTGGCCCATTTCAAATCTAAAGAGTCTGGCTGGGCAACATCAATGACAACACAAGTGTCCAACATATGGTTCAATTGATTGAGCTAACCCTTAGGGATTTTCTTCACTGAAACCTGCTATAAATTTTATATAATTTTTTCATAGTAAATCTATGTTGATTCCTAAACTATTTTCTTAGCAGCTTTCATCCTTGAGAGTTGATAAAATTTGTTACTTAGTTTGCACTTGTATGGGTGCAAACTATGCTATTAACTGCATAATGTATCTAGAACTTGATAGGCAGGTATTGATAAACTATACACGTGGATGAATTATAATTGTCTCTAGTGCAACTTCACGTGTAAATGAACTCAGAGGGCCTAATGATGTTGCCAATATGTCTACTCTGTTTGGTCTATTAATGGAGCATGCCCAGGAAGTTGTTTCAAAGAACGACATGTATGAATAGGTTTCAAGTTTCAGTGACAATGATAGAAAATGGATTTTGAAAGTAAATAAAGGTTAATAGTGTTTTTATTTGAAAAGATTCAACATGTTTTCAGATAAAATGGTTTTAATTTCCCTTTTCTCTTTTTCTTCTATAATTGTGAATAAGATATAGTGTATTATAGGACTGTAATTCTTCATGGATTAACTCGCAAAAAATTTCACAAGTTAGTGATTCAAGTAGAGGACCATTCGCCTCATGGGATATTTGGTTCACACAAAGCCTTATTTAATGTATCGTAAGTTTGGGATCCTATTTCAAGTGGGGATGGTGATCTGGTTCTAAAAAGAAATCAAGCAGTTTTGAAAACAAATCTGGTTCAAAATGGGTGGCCCAATGATAAAAAAGGTCCATCTAGAGCGAGGAAGAGGCACTGAGCATATTCTAGTCAGAAAACAGTTTTTTTAGTACCTAATGACAACAAAAGGATCAGATTAAATCCAAGAACATCTACTTGTGGGCTTCAGGTACACAATTCTGCCCTGCACACAGACACCATGTCAATGCAGAACACGAATGTTACTATTTTAGATGCCGACACACTCATGGAAGAATTGAAGTCTAGAACGAAAAATATGGCCATACCACATGCTACTCCATACTGTGTTAACAAATCTAACATATCTGATGATGTCAATTTTTGGGGGCTTAATAACAATGCATACCAGTTAGTACCTAATGGAATTACATGGGTGATAGGATATAAATAAAGTACAGATCAATGCATGACTCATCAGTCATCTCTAGTCACTTGTAATGCTAATATTGATAGAGTAAATGATACTGGTATTACACCTCCTAGCCTATATTTCAATGGTGACAAGGGTCCATCAGTAACTGTTGTTCATACTGATGCTTTGCAAGTGTGCAATGACAATTCATTACTGTCTGATGATATCACTGGCCTAGTTGATATTAGAAGTGATGATATTTGTAATAGTAACAGACATATAAGGTTACTGATGTCAAAAAAGCATGATAGCACCATTTGCAGTTTGATGGAGAAAGTGCTTCCAGTTTCAGGTTCTGGCATAAATGTGGATGGATTTGGATCCAGAAAAAATAGGAGGCTTATAGAGCCAAGCATACTCCAAGGATATTTCATCACAGATGATGCTTTGATGGACAGAACAATGTCAGCAATGGGTGCTAAGGAGATGACTGCAGTTCATAGGAATGGTTCCTCAGAGATGAAACTTGATTGTAAAACTCGTAGGTGCATTTTAAAGCAGTGGCTATTTTGAAGAATGGGAAGCTTAAGTATGAGATTTTATTTTATCTTCCACCTTCCCCTCAACCCCACACATATGTACTGGACATGTTTTAATTATTTATCTATTCAAGGTTTGGTATTTTTTTGATAATTATTATCTGAATAGATTTTATTACATTGGAAAACTTACATACATTTTATAATAAGGTAGAAGACGAGTTTTCTCACTATTAGCATTTTCTATAGCTGAGGGCTGGGTCAATATACTAATTAGTAATACACATCTCAAACAAAAAATACCAATCTCAAATATACACTGCAATATCCAATTAAACAATTTGCAAGAATTGGTGCTTTATAATGGGAACACCAGTCCACACCCAAGGGTTTTCTAGGGATGCCATCCCTTCATTGTGTATTTTGACAATCAAGAATACCAGTCATAGAGATTACCTACACGCACTACACAACCAAGCAAACAGACTTGTCCAATAGAGCTTCTGGATTCACTTTTGCAACACTTGAATTTATACATTGGATATAAGATAGGTATAAATGAAAGTACTCTAAGTGATAAATACATAGAGAATGACACAGTATTGATGAATCCAACAGAAATAGTCAAGCAAGGGTGGTCAACAACAAAAGATATATACTTGGAATCACAATATGTTCGTATTGATTTGCCTCGGTTCAAGAACACCCTTATGAATGCTAAGAGAAGAGAAATAAGGTTCATTCGACAAGAGTATGGGAAAGGGCATAAAGGATGGCGGAGCTTTCAAAAGCAGTAAATATGAATGCAATCAATGGGAAATCATTTTTGAGGTTTTATGGGTAACATCAATCATTTTCAGGGCAGAGGCTCATGACTATAACCAAGTCATACAAAAGTCTATAATAATTATTATTACAGAATGAAGCTCATATTAGATCTTAAGCACTAAAAGTCATTAACTCCAAAACATCCTATATTTATGGTATCCAACCTACAAATATTCCATGCATATGCTGCTTAATACAATATGGCATTTACATTTTTCTTCAAGGTTCAACACTTTCCTAAACAAACAAATTTGTTCAAAAAAGATACAATAAAATGAAAACTTAGAGATTTGACCTAGTTATCATGTAAAAACCTTGTTAACTAGATCCCAAATACAGTGAAATCAAAATGGAGAACATAAACATAAGTAGAGGCCATTACAACTGAATTTTAGTTATGTGCTAAGAATGATAAGAGAACACAAATATGACATGAGTGAAAGTTTTGATGAATAATTTCTAGGTCTTTTAGGTATTGATTGGCAGCAGACTACACAGGTTTTCGAAATAAATACTGACAAATAGGAAAATATGAGGAAATTTGTCTCTTACTCACCATGGTAAATATTTTTCCTATGACTTTTCTCAACAAGGAAACCTTCTTTCAATTGTTCAAACAAGATCTCAGCATTTTCAACATTCGTTTAATCTGCATATCAACTACCCTTAAATGGGAGCCTAAAATAAAATTCAAGTGTAGTCTGCTATATATGTTTACCTATCTTATAATTAAAATAAAATTTAATTATGTTTATAGGAATTTAGATATTATCTCAGATTTTGGACTTGCTTAGATCAATAAGATTAACTAAGTGTAGGATTTGCTTGAGTTGATCAACAAGATTAACCAAGTGTAGGATTTTCTTGATTGATCAATAAGATTAACCTACAGAGGGGATTCATTTCATAGTTGTCGTATCTTGTTATGCTTATATGCATCTTGATTAAGATTTAAATAAGCTTCAGTTCCATCAATAATATGAATAATCACTATCTGCTCAACCAAGTCCAAACTCTGAGACAATATCTAAATGAATATGGGCATAATTAACCCTAACATTAATAGGGTATGAATAAAGGATATAAAATTATTTATTTTAGCATCTGTTTAATAGCTAACTATCTTTACAAAACTAAATGGCTGGTTGTGACTATCAGCATTCTCTAGCCACTTTAATTGTTGTTGTGCTCTTTAATATTAACTCTGGATTGATGAAAGTGAAATGTAAAACTTGAAAAACGATTTGCAAATCCCAGACTTAATAAATCGAGAGTTATAGTTAATCTAAACAATCAGAAAATAGAGATAAAAAAATTAAAGTGGATGAGAGAATTGAAATGCAGCGAGCATAAGTTAAACTCTTACTAACGCATTCATAACTTGAATCCACTCCTCCTTTAGTCATGTCTCTAATCATCTGCAATAAGGATTTCACTACATTTAAGATAGGAAAAGTCTGTTGCTATAGATGCAGTTAAGATTGTAGCCCCAAAAGAACAAATGCATATTTTACCTCTTGAATGGGCTTGTCGAAATATGATGGATTAAGGAACTCAGTCACCCGAAAGCATTTAGCTGTTAGGAAAAGAGATCGAAGCTATCAATTTCCGCACATATTCCATAGACATGTATAAAAGGGAAATAGTCGATCAATACATTCTCTTATATCTAGAATAGAATTAGGTTAGAAGGTTATTGTTGTGTATGCCAGCTTGCAACACACATGTTTCTTCCTTTTTTGGATTGATGTCGATGTCGAGGATTCTGGAAGCTCCAGCTATTCAAGCCCCTTCTGCAACCTGAATAGGGAGGGATTCACTAGAGGACAACTAGAAAGACATGAATACTAACTAATATCTGTAGCACAAGAACAAATATCCAATATTTGTATGTATAGTTGTGCTGCTCGAGATATTCATGACAACTTACAGCCAAGCCAATGGTTCCCAATCCAAAGATTGCTACGGAATCATCGGGATTCACCTTCCCACCATTCCAAGCTGCTCCCAACCCTGCAAATCAATACCGAGCACTCACTCATTTTCTCATGCATCAACCTTTATACTTTTGTGTATTTTGACAATCAATAATACCAGTCATAGAGATTACCTGTAGGCACTCCACAACCAAGAAAACAGATATTGTCCAACGGAGCTTCTGGATTCACTTTTGCAACACTTGAATTTATACATTGGATATAAGATAGGTATAAATTAAAGTACTCTAAGTGATAAATACATAGAGAATGACACAGTATTGATGAATCCAACAACAATAGTCAAGTAAGGGTGGTCAGGAATAAAAGAGATATATTTGGAATCACAAGATGTACATATTGATTTTCCTCTACTCAAGAACACCCTTATGGATGCTAAGAGAAGAGAAACAAGGTTCATTTGACAAGAGTACAGGAAAGGGCATAAAGGATGAAAGAGCTTTCGAAAGCAGTAAATTTGAATGCAATCAGTGGGAAATCATTTTTGAGGTTTTATGGGTAACATCAATCATTTTCAGGGCAGAGGCTCATGACTATAACCAAGTCATACATAAGTATATAATAATTATTATTACAGAATGAAGCTCATATTATTACAGAATGTGGATTTATCTGGCTTTCAATGTGGTTTTATCTATTTTCTGTTTTGTTGTGGACGTCCTGTCATGTTCTAACAACAAAGTGGTAAATTGTGAGACACAAATGGGAATTATTAATGTGTGATAAAAGAATTTCTTTTGGATATTAAAACCCTTATATTTCTCAACAAAAATAAATACAAAGAAGCAATAATGAAAAAATGATATACACGAAAGGATATGTGCAGGGCGTGTGCAAACTTCAATTGATGTGAATAGAAGCTATAAATAGAGAATTGTATTCTTTGTTAGATCTTAAGCACTAAAAGTCATTAAATCTAGAACATCCTGTATTTATGGTATCCAACCTACAAATCTTCCATGCATACGTTTCCTAAGACAATATGGCATTCACATTTTTCTTCAAGGTTCAACACTTTCCTAAACAAACAAATTTGTTCAAAAAGATACAATAAAATGAAAACTTAGAGATTTGACCTAGTTATCATGTAAAAACCTTGTTAAATAGATCCCAAATACAGTGAAATCAAAATGGAGAACATAAACAGAAGTAGAGGTCATTACAACTGAATTTCAGTTCTGTGCTAAGAATGAGAAGAGAACACAAATATGGCATGACTGAAAGTTCTGATGAATAATTTCTAGGTCTTTTAAGTATTGATTGGAAACAGACTACACAGGTTTTCGAAATAAATACTGACAAATAGGAACATATGAGGAAATTTGTCTCTTACTCACCTTGGTAAATAGTTTTCCTATGACTTTTCTTCAACAAGGAAACCTTTTTTCAATTGTTCAAACTGGTTCTCAACATATTCAACATTCTTTTAATTTGCATATCAGCTACCCTTAAATGGGAGCCTAAAATAAAATTCAAGTGTAGTCTGCTATATATGTTTACCTATCTTATACCTATCTTATAATTAAAATAAAATTTAATTATGTTTATAGGCATTTAGATATTGTTTCAGATTTTGGACTTGCTTAGATCAACAAGATTAACTAAGTGTAGGATTTGCTTGAGCTCATAAACAAGCATGGGGACTTCACTTAATGAACATCTCACATAGCACGTGCAATCATGGGAAATTAAAGAATACCCTTAATTTCCATAGATATTGACCCAAACTCTTTTTGTTGAAACCCCCTCCCAATACTTAAAACCTCCTCCCCACCCCTTTTTATACCTCAATCCTTATAAACCACCCTACCCACCCCCACCTTAAACCCCTCATTCCCCCTAATACCTGCAATATATTGGTTCAATTTTTAATAATTTTAAAACCCACAATATGAACTAACGTGATAGGATATTGGTCAACAAGTGAAGCCCCCGTGTCAACAAGATTAACCAAGTGTAGGATTTGATTGACTGATCAATAAGATTAACCTACAGTGAGGATTCAATTCATAGTTGTCGTATTTTGTTATGCTTCAATACATCTTGATTAAGATTTAAATAAGATTCAGTTCTGTCAATAATATGAATAATCACTATCTTCTCAACCAAGTCCAAAATCCGAGACAATATCTAAATGACTATGGGCCTAATTAACCCTAACATTAATAGGGTATGAATAATGGATATGAAATTATTTATTTTAGCATTTGTTTAATAGATAGCTATCTTTACAAAACTAAATGGTTGGTTGTGTCTATCAGCATTCACTAGCCACTTTACTTCTTGTTGTGCTCTTTAATATTAACTATGGATGAAATTGAAATGTAAAACTTGAAAAACGATTTGCAAATCCCATACTTTATAAATCGAAAGTTATAACTATTCTAAAATTTCAGAAAACAAAGATTAAAAAATCAAATCGGATGAGAGCATTGAAATGCGGCAAGCATAAGTTCAACTCTTCCAACGCATTCGTAACTTGAATCCACTCCTCCTTTAGTCATGTCTCTAATCACCTGCAATAAGGATTTCACACATTTAAGACAGGAAAAGGTCGTTGCTACATATGCAGTTAAGATTGTAGCCCCGGAATAACAAATGCAGATTTTACCTCTTGAATGGGCTTATCGAAATATGATGGACTAAGGAACTGAGTCACACCAAATCATTTAGCCATTAGGAAAAGAGATGGAAGCTATCAATTTCAGCACATATTCCATAGACATGTATAAAACAGAAATAGCCGATCAATACATTCTCTTATATCTAGAATAGAATTAGGTTAGAAGGTTATTGTTGTGTATGCTGGCTTGCAACACACATGTTTCTTCCTTTTTGTATTTATGTCGATGCTGGGGATTCTGGAAGCTCCAGCTATTCGAGCCCCTTTTGCAACTTGAACAAGGAGGGATTCACTAGTGGACAATTAGAAAGACACAGAATACTAACTAATATATGTAGCACAAGAAAAAATCTCCAATATTTTGTATGTATAGTTGTGCTTCTCAAGATATTCATGACAACTTACAACCAAGCCAATGGTGCCCAAACCAAAGATTGTTACGGAATCACCGGGCTTCACCTTCCCACCATTCCAAGCTGCTCCCAACCCTGCAAATCAATACCGAGCACTCACTCATTTTCTCATGCATCAACCTTTATACTTTTGTGTATTTTGACAATCAAGAATACCAGTCATAGAGATTACCTATAGGCACTTCGCAACCAAGTAAACAGATCTTGTCCAACGGAGCTTCTGGATTCACTTTTGCAACACTTGAATTTACTAGCAGCTGAACAAGGTGATGGTTAAGAACAAATACTCGCTGTTGCTTCTTCCTCGATCCAGGTTGAAAATAAAGTATACATATATGCACCCCACATTATTTCTAATAGGGTAGTGAGATATAAGGTATCATCAGGTAGTGAGATATGAGGTATCATTAGGATAAAGTATGTGGGTTGTTAGCTCCATAGGATATAGTTGATATTGGCTTGAAAAAACCCACTTATTTTTGGGATGAGGTGGGACCAATGGGATGGGACTAACTAAACCAAAAATTTGAGAGTGGAAGGGAGGGAGTTCGGGGGAAAGCCATTTGGACCCGGGGAAATCGCTTTGAAGGAACTGGCCCTGGCTTAAACAAATAGACCTCAAGGTTAAAAAGAGTGACTCAACTCAGGATGCTTTGAATATGAGCAACTGGGATTACATCTATAAACAGATCATGTAACATGGTGGTGCTAAATGAGTACTGTGAACTTTTCCCAATAGAATGAATCAATTGGGATATGTCACAAACAAGGATATAGGTTCCCTGAAATGCAACCAAGTGAATTAATCTGATGTGGTTCTAGCTTCGTTGTCACTGGCATGAGGTTCTTTTAATACGTTACATGCCATAAATTGGTAAGGGAAATGTTCCTACCTATTTTGCCACAAAAGAGAGAAAGATGATAAAAAACCAAGTTTCAGATATATTTATCAATTGATACTATTTGTCTGGGTGGGTAAAACTATCTCCTTAGGCGTATCAGGACACCCGATTTTCCAACCCATAGACAATCATAAAAAATCCAACCAATATTATAAATAGAAGTTAATGCATGGAGTGGGCTTGTCAATGTAGACGTTTCCATTTATTAAAAGGTCCAGCGAAAGGTCTTGGTACATGTTAAGCAGTTGATTCTTCTGTCTACTCTATTGATCCAGTAACATCCCACCCGCTAAAAGAGATAGTATACATTGGATATAAGATAGGTATAAATGAAAGTACTCTAAGTGATAAATACATAGAGAATGACACAGTATTGATGAATCCAACATCAATAGTCAAGCAAGGGTGGTCAACAACAAAAGATATATACTTGGAATCACAAGATGTCCGTATTGATTTGCCTCAGTTCAAGAACACCCTTATGGATGCTAAGAGAAGAGCAATAAGGTTCATTCGACAAGAGTACAGGAAAGGGCATAAAGGATGACAGAGATTTCAAAAGCAGTAAATCTGAATGCAATCAGTGGGAAATCATTTTTGAGGTTTTATGGGTAACATCAATCATTTTCAGGGCAGAGGCTAATGAAAATGTTTATAAATATGAGCTTGATTAAGAAAATTGGAATCCTAGTTACATGTTACCAGTGAACATGGAAGATTTGAAAACAATTCGGCATTTCCAGAACATTTTTTATGTAGAAGTACAGAAACTAGATTTAGATAGACGACATCTAGTTATAGAAATTGCACCCAAGGGAGGAAACTCGTGAAATCACAGACAAACCCTATATGCATAATTTCTCTTAAACATAATCAATTTCAGATTCTAAGGGTGCGGATTTTCTTGGTTTTGTTTGTGGTAACAATTTCATAATGGGAAGAATATCATATTATATATAAACGATTTCTATTGCATGCACCATAGATCTTGAAGAGTTCTAGTCTGAAGAATCCAGGAATAAAGTTGCTTACCTTCAAGCCGTGATTTTCAGCAAGTACAAACCTCAAACATTTTCTTCTCCCTCCGCCCCCTTGTTGGTGGTTGTTCCCATATATCATAGCCTCAGGGTTTATTTCATGACCAATTCGGGGTTTCGCGGGAAACTCCAAATTCAAGGTTCAACTTTCATGAAAAAATTGGTTTCATGGGAAACTCTATATAAGCCATGATTTTCAGCAAGTACAAACCTCAAACATTCTCCCCTCCCTCCTTCCCCTCATTGGTGTTTGTTCCCATATATCATAGCTTCAGGGTTTATTTCATGACCAATTCAGGGTTTCACGGGAAATTCCAAATTCAAATTTCAGCGTTCATGAAAAAATTGGTTTCATGGGCAACTCAATATGAAAATAATACATTTGTTTTTGTGTTGTTGTGTTTTTTGTTATATATATATAATATTAGATGGTATAATAGTTATATTATTTTTAATTTGTTTTCTATATATATAACATTAGATGGTATAACAGTTATATTATTTTTAAAAAATATTCTCTTGAATCAAGGTTGGAGAAGAGTTTTTTTGTTTTCTATATTTTTGTTATATTTATATATATATATAACATTAGATGGTATAATAGTTATATTATTTAAAAAAAATATTCTCTTGAATCAAGGTTGGAGAAGAGTTTTGGCACATCAGGATTCAAGTGGGTATTCTTGGATTTGAAGGCCATGTGGACACCAATCGAAGAAGTCGGCATGTAATATGAGACATTCTTATCCTAACGCATGCACAACATTATGGGAGGTAATCTATGGAGGAATTTCTTCATTTAGTCGGCACAGGAGAGACCGTGGAAATTACGAGCCATAATGGCCACTTTTTACTTCCAAGTAGTCATGTCGATTCATTACTCGATCATGTTTATAAGAAATGAGCCATTTAAATATTTTAATTCATGCAATCTAGTGGTGGCTTTTTCATTTAGGTCGTGTTTATAGGTTGAGAAGTTTCAATTTTGTTGTTGTCGGGCTCTCAATTGAATGGTCATAGTGGTACATACACACTCAATAACTTGGGATTATAGTGGTAAAATTATCAATTCAATATGGAAATTGTTTGAGAGGCTTGTATTGTTTAATTTGAAAAGGAGTATCCACAACAACTTGGAGGAGCATTGTGCATTACCAAAACATTAGAGATATTAATTGAATTTGAAAATTGTTTGAGATGTGTGGGTTTTCAATTTGGATTCATAATTGTTAACCTACACATGGTCGAAGATAGAAGGTAGACAATTTACAAAATTTACACTTCATTGTCACAATTGCAATTTTCCATGACACAATTAAAAATGACTATTTCATATTCTACTAGCTAGTCATTTTTTATGCCGTGACTAAATTGGTAGTTTACGTTAGTCATTTTTAACTCTGTCACTTATTATCTAGTCATATTTGTTAATTGGTGACTAAATTAGTCGTTAATTTTAGTCATTTATAGTTGGGTCAATCAGAATTGCTCATATTTAGTAGTAAATCACTTGAAAACCATGTGGTGACTAGAATTTTTAGTCACGTAGTAGTTAATTCCTCATTTTGTACTAGTGATGATTAGATTGTATGTGTAGTACCGGAAGCGAGGATGTTGGCCAAATCTGTTGTCATGATAGTGAATGAGGTGAAGTGCATATTTGTGCATCTCAACTTCATGAATGTGTGGTTGTTTAGGCATTGTTGCACCTGTGGGGAACAAGGTTGGAAAAGCAATGGAAAGAAGGCCTTATGTGTTGTACTCATTGATAGGGGAGATGCCTATAGGGGGATAATCAATGGTGTATTTATATGTCCATATGAAATTTATGATTATGTGTTTACAACCATGAAAATTCCAACTTTTAGGCGTGCAATTCCACAGAAGGTCTATGTTCTAACTGAAAGAGTAAGAACTAATAATTTGTTGCATATCTTCTGAACTATTTTAACAATTGATGTTGCTTCAGTTGAGAGAAGACATAGGTGTTTTGCAGAAATGCCCATGAGTTGGTTTGCAGCATCATCAAAAGCTATGAAACCATGAAGGTATCCAATGATATCTTCCAAGTCAACCTTTAGTATGTATCGGTAGTCACATTCAAGAAACTCCCCATCACATTTACCACAATGCCAAATCTCTCCAACTTTGTGGGAAATATTTTTCATGCATTGTATACCATCAACAAAAAGAGGGCATGGAAGGAAATGAAATTCATCCATGTTAACGTTTGTGATGGTTGCAACAAGAGAGGACCAAACAGGTTTTTTAGATGGTTGAAGAGTTTGTAGCTCATTGATGGTAATAATTTTACGAGGAGCAAAATGAGAGGCATTGAATTTTTGGCTCAAAGATGGTGATGTTGAACGAAATCCATTGTCATGAAACCATGTTTGGAGAACCACAGTTTCTTCAATCTCTGGGTTTACAAAAATGGTAGTGTTGGAAATAGTGCCAACAATTTTTCCATTAAAATCTGTAACACAGACGCCTTTGATTGCTATAGCTGGAGGAGTAGGTAAACCACGAAGGTTGGAAAGCTCGAATCCTTAAATTTGGAAATGCTCTCCCAAAGTGTTATGTCAATACTATAGCCTGACATGCCATGGAGTCCAATAAAGCACCGTACAATTTTAGCACGATCCCGTTTTCATATCATGGATGTAGGTGAAATTGAAATGACAAGTCCAACAAGGTAAACCATGGAATTGACAGGTATAGTTTGAATCTCCTTAATAGTTTTAAATTTAAATCAATATAAAGGTATTAAGGGGTATTCATCTAAGCATGGTTGGATGGTTGAGGAGGAACCTAGTAAAATCTCATTATGGCTTTTCAAATGGTTGAAAATTGGATTGGATGCTTTCACTATGCCATTTGATACCATGTACACCATTCCTATTTGTATTTGGTCATACAAATAGAGTGGAAATTCATTGAATGCATATATATGTATTTCATCATGTGAAGCATTAACAAGGTCAAATCCAAACACTTTTCCAGACCCTCGTTGGTTTCCATATTCATGTATGTTTGTCTTGGCAATAACTCGACCTTAAATGTTCCATACTTTGCTAGAAGAGGAGAGAGATGTGAATGGGATAGTCGATTCACAAAAAGCATGGTTTTGATTTATTGAGCTAGGGTTCACTGCAACATAGGAACTACTATGCAAGGGGGAAGCTACATGTAAGTGGTAAGCTGCAGGGTCTCCAATAATTGTTGCATCCACTATGACAACTTCGAGTGGAAGCAGTGCGATAGTCCTGTGAGAATAACTATGTTAGAGAGTAATGGGAGAGAAAAACATTGGATGCATGAACAGTGTGAAATTGATTAAGTGGGAAAAAAACAAAGAGGAAATTAAATATACATTACATTATGTACAATGTTGCATGTACATTGGGTAACTTTTATTATAGTTCCTTCTTTTATTTGTCCATTTTCTACGAGACTACTATATATAATTGGAAGCAATAGCTCATGCTTGTGAAAGCCCTCTGAGATAGAAATTCAGAACCGAATAGATGATGAGTTGAGTGAGTTCACTTGGTTTATTGAGGAGACCTATACCAACGGGAAAAGGTTGATAGCACCATGTAGCAACAGTGAAATAGAATCTTCAGTTAGTAGAGTCTCCATAACATGATGGTTCTTTTTTCCTATGGAATGAAACAGGGCATGAACAAAAAAAAATATGTTTGCAATTTATAACATATCCATGTGACCAAGCTAAAATGCATAAAAGAAAATTGCACATGAACATATGCCATGAGTCCAGATAATGTTATTCATTGTCTGTTATAAATGTTAAATGTGGGCTGTCACAAACATAAAACGGTTGGAAAAATAGAGCAAGCCTTCTGGTCCAAGGTTTTAATCTATTTTCTTTGTGTTTTCTTGGCTGAAAATCGTAAACATGAAAGACAACCAAAAGTTGTAAGGAAGAGTTGGACTTCCGATTTCCGAAGTTGGAAAGTCGGAAGTTGGTAAAACATAATAAGGGAAAGGTAGAAAGCCGAAGAAGAGTAAACTTGATTTTCTATTTTACATTCAATTTCAAAGAAAATAAATTAAAAAAATATTTTCCTACTATTAAAATCGTAAATCCTAATAAAAGTGAATTATAGAAAGCTTTGAAAACCAGTGAAATATGTAAGCTCAAGTGAATTTGTAACTTCCGATTTCTTCATTCCGCACAGCGGAAAGCAGAAGTCGGTAAGAAAGTTTTATTGATGAAAAATGAAAAGTCTGAATTCTGCATAGGTGGAAGGCGAAAGTTGAAAAGAAATATATTTGAAGTAAAAGCATATCGAAGTTCCGCAATCTACATTATGTACTTCAGAAAGCGGAAAGCGGAAAGGGATTTTTTTTTTGCAAAGGAACACAACAAAATTGTGAATTCTGCACTGCATAAGCTGGAAAATGAGAAAATAAAAAAAGCGATAAAGACTTTTCCGGCTTCACCATTTCGTAGGGCGAAAAGCAGAAGTTGGAAATCACGGAAAGTTTATTGCGAACTTGTAACTTCTGATTTCTACATTCCGCACAGTGGAAAGCAGAAGTCAGCAAGAAAGTTTTATTGATGAAAAATGAAAATTATGGAATCCCCATAAGCGAAAGGTGGAAGTTGGAAAGAAATTTATTTGAACTAAAAGCATATCAAAGTTCCACATTCAGCATTCCCTACTTCGAAAAGCGGAAAGCAAAAGAAAACAAAAACTTCTAAGAAAAACAAGAAAGTTCCGATTTCCGCATTCCACACTATGGAAGGTGGAAGTCGAAAAAATGAGAAAATAAAAAAATTGACAAAGACTTTTCCGTATTCCACATTCCGTAGGGCGGAAAGAGGAAGTCGAAAATCATGAAAATTTTATTACGAATTTGTAATTTCCGATTTCTGCATTTCGCACAACGGAAAGCGGAAGTCGGCAAGAAAGTTTTATTAACGAAAAATGAAAATTCCAGAATCCTCATAGGCGGAAGGCAAAAGTCTGAAAGAAATTTATTTGAACTAAAAGCGTATCGAATTTTTGCATTCCGCAATCCGTACTTCGGAAAGAGGAAAGCAGAAGAAAATAAAAATTGAGAAGAAAAACATGAAATTTACGATTGTAGCATTTTGCATTGCGGAAAGCAGAAGTTGTAAATACGATAAAATAAGAAAAAAACAACAAAGAATTTTCCAGAAACCTTGAAAATCGAAAGTTTGGGAAAATTTCAATTTGGCGTTTTTGGATTCCGCATTCCGCACATCGGATGGCGAAATTTGGAAAGAAATATATTTGAAGTAAAATCATATCGAAGTTCTGCACTCTATACTTCGAAAAGTGGAAAGCGGAAGAAAACAAAAATTGTGAACAAAAACAACAAAGTTCTGATTTCCGCATTCTGCACTGTGGAAAGCGGAAGTCGAAAAAATGAGAAAAAAACAACAAAGACTTTTCTGGCTTTCGCATTCCGTAGGGATAATAGAGAAACAACATTATAACCAATTACAAGACTCATTGATTTAAAAGATATCATGAGTATTACACCATTATGAAGCCACATAACCAATATAAGACACGGTTCTTATGCAACAGAGCAAGAGTCATAGTCAATTATAACAGTGCAAGGGTGTTTCACCATCTCATAAGCAACACTTTCATTTAGCCTAAAAATTGATACCTATAATTTTATTGACATTTAAAAACACCTCTTTAGACATATACATATATACCATGAGTTAAATAGATTTGCGAAAATTTAAATACAATAATAGAACTTGTTTGTAAGGTTAAATATGAAGCAAAATTTTCTACCACAATGAATGCTCAAAACATTTAAGCAGACTGAAGGAATACCTGCAAATTTGAAAAGGTACGAAAACCTCTGTTGGAAACTCTCTATTTTAAACGAAGCATTGCAAACTAAATACAAGTGAAGCAAAGGCAAACAGTAAGAAACAATGGTTAACTGAAGCTTTGTATATATGTGCAAAGCAAAGGTGGTGCAACAACAAATGCGGTAAATTGGGTATTGTAACAAAATCTTGGAGATCGCCATAAGGTGAGCCAAAATTAAGATATGGGCCCATGTATGATTCAAATGACAAGCTTTCTTGCATTAATGGAGCAATAATGCATTGATGAAGCATTAATGTGGATGAAGGGACATGGGAAAAGTGTATTTCATCGACTGAAGCGGCAATGAAACGAAACCACGACCAAATTGACCACATAAACTGTGAGCCTAAAGTTAGAACAACTGTCGACAAAATCTTAGCTTAAACACACAAAAACTGCTTGACTGAAACTTTGAAAAAATCCTGGGCGTAAAATCTTGTTAAGGGCTATGCCGAATTGAAGGAAATGAACTATAGTGAAGGACAATGAAACCCTGTGCAAAAAAAATTTCCAGGACCAATAGTTTAGGACAATAGATAGAGGTGTAGTGAAAACACGCAAACCACCTGTCATAAAAACACCCTAAACACTAAGTGGGAAGAAGGATCCGCAATTGGAAATCTTATACGGAAAAAATGTCCATAGGTCCATCAATACATTCACATGCAGCACTGACTTTAAGGCTGAGGACACCTGCGGTCTACGGGACAAAAGTTCTGGAATCGAGATTGTAGAATCGAGGACTCAACTAAAGTGCAGTACAAAAAAAACCAAAATTGATTAGCATACGTTCATGAGAACAAATGTCAGGACATAGCTCCATCAATCAATCCATTCATGTGCAGCAGCAGCTATAACACAAAATTCAGCTGTCAAACTCATATTCGCCCAACACGCGAGCCACTTGTCGCAATGCCATTAGTCAGGGAGATGAAGAATCTTTTGAGACTGTGTCTCCATTGTGAAACTCCTTCAGCGTAATTACAAGTTAATGTTAAATTTAAAAACACCAATTATTATGTCCTCGACAAGGCCTTATGCCATTTTGAACGTATCAGGTTGACCTGTGTGAAACCTAGGTAGTGGGAGTACTCCCCGCTCAGATTGTTGTGACTATACCCTCCATGCAGTCATAAAAATTAAACAGAAGTTCAAAAATGTGCATGAAAATAAAATGTATCTCTAGTCAAATGACACTTTGCCTTCACCCTAATGGATGGACCTCCAGGTAGTTTTACCTGCCACCGTCACACGATTGAGTATGGAAGGGAAACAAACAACATAGAACCTAGAACCTAACAATACCTACTCCTCACCTCCATTGAGAAAGAGCTCCTTACTTTTATGACTATAAAATTCTATAATTAATATTTTTTTTTAAATTCTTGCATCCTTTTCCTAAATATCTATCTTTAAAAAAATATATATATATATATATATATATATATATATATATATAATTTGTAAATAATTTGAATTACACATATTATTTCATTTTTTTACTAACTTGTGCATAAATAGCTAATTTTCACCTTAGGCGTTTTGTTTTCGATGATTTTTTTTTCAAAATAAATAAGTTGTTGTATCAATTTTCGTGCTCATTAGTTTCATGCAAATCATTGAAATTAAAAATCCAAAGTTGTTATCTTATAAAGCGATTATTGTTTTCATGCACACAACTAATGAATTTATTTGCATTTAATCATCCAAGTTTGAATTTAATTGATGTTTTCTTTCTGCACCTTAAAAGGAACTAACTAATTTAACATATTCATAAAAAGATTTGATTTATTTTCACTTTTATCACTTAAAACCTTGGGTACCATTTTTCGAAAAATTAGTTATTTGCAATGTCGCACAATTTATTCTTGTAAATATTTTATGACAAATACCTTTGGTCTATATTTTTAGTCATTTACCTTTCTTAGAAATTATTTCATAACTTAGATTATCTTGTACATATTTTTATGCACTTATACTTCAAATTTGTAACTTGGTACAGCGATTTATTTTGTCAATTCAATAACATCTTTTACATTAATGCCAATGGTATTATTGGCTAACCTAGCAAATCATGCCAATCCAAGGGCTTAAACCACAACCTAAGTTTCCATCTCCATCTTCCCCATGATCAATCCTTCAAGGGTGTTCTCATTATTCTTGTCCAAACCATGTCGATTTGAGCATCAACATATACTAGTTCAAAATTAAAAATATTCGAGTTAACCATACCAAAGAATGATCCAAAGCCTCCTTGATAGAATTAAGTCCAAGGTTTTTCTCCCATGAAACAATAGTTTAAAGGTCATATCAAACTCTTATTCTGTTATGAAATTCATGGAAGTTTTCTCAACCTTAAACTATTTGGAAATATCCCATCCGATGGCAATGTGAACAATCTCTATTATGGAAAACTGAGCCAAGTTATTCTCTTCTAAAGTAGATGGAGTCTATAAAGAGGCATGTCAACTATCAACATCACTAAAGGAGATATGTTTTATGGGTTCAATTACATATTCATCCAACCCAAAGGTAATCAAGGCCTCGAGGAGCTCTTCATTGACTGTGATAAATAAGTCAAAGAAATATGTGGATTAAAAGATGCCATTAAATGTGAAGTTGAATCCCTAATTGCACAATAAGTCTCTTTCTCAACTTGATCGAAGACCAAAGAAAGGGGGGGAAATGACACATAAGGTACTTGTGAGGAGCACCAAAGAATGTCTCTAATAGTGTCTACTCTTTATAAAGACCACAACCAACATCCAAAATCGTGGGAATCAAATTATTAACACCTACAAAGGGAAAACCGTTATTTGAATTTTAAGTAGGGTTAAGAGTATCTATAAGTTGGTTGTAAAGACCTCTGTCCCTTAATGGGGAAATTGCATGATACAAAAATAAAGGATACAAATGCATTTATTGCATGTACATATAGTTCCTCTAAAGTAGCATATGATAGTCCAAAGGAGAATGCACATGAATTCTACACAATTGAAACAATTTTGATTCCTAAGGTAATATGTAAGTTAGAAAAGACTCTAATATGTTGGGAAGGGCTTCCATCAAAATCTCTCAAAATAATCATGATAGGAAATGACCAGAAGAGTCCATATTCATCTAGATTTCCACTGACATGAAATGCGACAAAGCTCTTGCATCCTCTATGCATAGATGAATATCAAAATCCCTTAACAATAGCAATGACATGAAAAGCCACAGAATGAGAGAGACATGATTCAACATTCTCTAATTTAAATGTCAACAACCTAGATTTCAAAGGGTTAAAACCTCCAATAACATTCAACGAGACCTTAAGTTTGAAGAATACATTCACAATGACTCTAATGTAGACATAACACAAGGGGATTGCACCAATTTGTGATACCATATACCATGAATAAACCTAATGTCATGATCATGCATCATTCTCCACAAAGGAACATTGGGCATCATTGATGTAGTTTTAACTTGTAACTTAGTTTTTTTCAAAATTTTCAAAAGGGAAACATAGGGGGCGCATAATCTTCTTATTGGTAGAAGGCTCCAGGATAAGTGTCCTATATTTATGGTTTTTCATTTGGGGATTCAACATATTGACAACAATCAAAATGTTTCAATTGAAAGGGTCATCTGGTTGGGAAGTGCCTAACATGGTTGAAGTGTTAGGTGTTCCTCCTTGGTTAACATCAAAATTATGACAAGAAAACAAATTTTTGAAATGTTGTAAGTTATTATGACTAGGAAGTTGATTCCTTAATCATTTAAATTCAATGAGCTTGAGGCATTCATGAGTATAATGATGATCCTGACAAATAGCATGAGAAGTATTAATCTTATGTCATTGTCTAGGTTTCATATGATCCTAGTTGGTATTGTTACTCACCCAACATTAGTTCCATTTCCCCCCAAGCATTGGTTTTATTAATTTTTATATTATTCTTCTTGTTCGTGTTCTTTTTTTCAAGAAAACCCTTATAGGATCCCCTTCCTTTTCCCCGTAGTATCTAGATCGATAGCGGCTCAAATTTTAAACAACAATAGTTAAGGTTAGAGGGATCAACCATATTCAAACAAGATCCATGAGGTGGCATTGTCCTGACATTGCCACTTGCTTGAGTGACAAGTGCAGATGCCAAGTAAAAAACAATAGAAACAATGGATCACCAAAAGACAAGTAGCTTAGTGGGAAAGTCTGGTTACAAACAACAGAGAAAAAATGGTGAAAAACTCCCCATTCCTTTAGAACCTTAGCAGATGCTTTGTTGCAAGCCCTGATTCATAATCTTCATAGTTAATATATAGTTGTTCAATTAATAAAAGCTTTCCACAATTTATAAAAAAAAGGACAAAAAATAGGATATCTAAACAATGTTATCATTCTTAAACTTTGATAAAATAATTGTGCACTTATTAGTTTGTTAATGCATTTTATAATTAACACAATAACAAGATCACTAATAAAATATAAAATGATATATGACTAAATTATAAAATTTATATATTCATAAAAGGAAATCAAACATATGAATGAAACAACTCAAAGATGATTTCACATTGCAACGCCATGATTCCACATTGCAAAAGGGTTATATATATATATGGGAAGAACGCATTGCAAAGAGGATTGATAGATTCCTGATCAATGAGGGTCTGCTAAACACTTTTGCTCATTTTAGGAAATTAGTTCAGGAGGTAGGAAACTCCGATAATTTTTCAATTTTCATGGACATCTTCAAAGATGGACAAAGAACTTTGAGTGCTTTAAAATTCAATGCTTGTTGGTTGGAGGAGGAGGAGTATACAAATATGATAAAAATATCTAGAAAAATATGATAGCAATAGAGTCAAATGGACAGGTATTCAATTTCTCAATAATCTTAAGAGGAAAAAGAAGAGGTCTATATCCTGGGCGGCTAAAAGGTGTATTAAGGTGGATGAGGGGCTTAAAAGTATAGAATACTAGTTGGACTCTTATCATACAACCTTTAAATAGGGATTTCTAAATCTAGGACATAAGTGGATCACAGTGGAACTTTAGGATATGAGAACAAAGATCTAGACAAAAGGAAGCTACTTGGAGATTAAAAAGTAGGGCTCTATGGATCCAAAACGACGATGATAACATGAAGTACTTCCATAAAATTTTCAAGCACCGGAATCATACAAATTCTATATGGAAGTTTGAAGAGTCGAATGGACAAAAGGTCACTCGTTCCAGAATATGGCTTTATTAATCATTGAACACTTCAAGAAAAGCTACCAAGAGGACGACATGATCTAAGTTGATTTTTTTTTGCAAGTTACTTACCATTACCCAAATGTTATTAGTGAGGAGAAGAACAATCACATCCTGGATGTAGTTAGTGAGGAAGAACTTAAATAGACTGTTCAATCTATGTAGAGAGACAAAAGTTTAGGTCCAGAAGGTTGGCCTATTGAGTTCTTCAAGGGGTTCATGGATATTTGTGTTGAATACTTTCTAGTGGTAGTGTATGAGTCCAGAAGAAATGGTAGAATTTCAGCCCCCTTCAATGAAACCTTTATTGCTCTCATCCATAAAGTGGAAAATGTCAAAAAATGGGAAGATTTTTTACCCATATCACTATGCAATTGCATTTATAAATTGATACATAAATTTATTGCCAACATGATGAAGAAGGTTTTGTCTAATGCAATTTTAGAGGAACAATTTTCTTTTATCCAAGGTAGAGAAATCCACGAGGTGGTAAGTATTTCCCAGGAGGTTCTTCACTCAGCCAAGACAAAGAAGATTCTAGTTGCACTTATTAAAGTTGATCTAAAAAAGGCCTATGATAGAGTCAACTGTCTCTACCTCATATTCGCAATACTTTAGGTGGGTTTTAATGTTTATTTTGTGAATTGGGTCTTTTCTTGTATTTAGTTGGTATCTTTTTCTCTTTAGATAAATTACTCATTTTCAGATTTCTTTAGACCTGGAAAAGGTCTTCGTCAGGAATTCCCTATGTCCCCGTTCCTATTTATCCTAATGATGGAAGGTCTTAGTTGTTTTCTCAAACATGCCAACAATTGAGGATTCGTAATAGGTATCTTAGTGGAATAAAGATTGTTTGTCACACATTTAGTATTTGTTGGTGACATTCTTCTTTTAACTGATACCTCCAGAAGCGATGCGATGAACCTTAAAGCAATTTTGGACCTATTTTCCAAGGCTTCTGGTATGGTTATTAATAACAACAAGTTGTCCATTTCTGTTAGAAATCTTGTTTCAAAGTCATCCGGCGAGCTAATTCTTGAGAGTTTTGAATTTACAAAAGTCTTTATGGATGAAGGTTTAAACTATCTGGTTTTTAATATGAAGTTGAATGGTTATCTATAGGGGGTAGATTAATTTTGTTAAAATCGTTTCTTGAAGGAATTCTTGTGTACTGGTCCTCCACCATTGCCTATATTCTAGAAGGTACACTAGAGATTATCCGTAAAAAGTATTATCAATTTCTATGGAAAATGGATAATGAGAATAAATATTTTGCTTGGGTATCATGGGATAAAACTTCCTTTCCAAAGGAGCTGAGTGGATGGGGTATGAAAAATCCTAGATGCTTTTCCAATGTGCTTATACAAAAGATATTTGGAAGATTATAAAAAAGGGCTTATGGGATGAGGTAGTTACCAGGAAATATATCTATCCTCAGACAGTTGAAGAGTGGATCTGAAACCTAGAAAAATATTGCAAGAAATATTCCATGATGTGGTGAGCTATCATTAAATTTTTTGATATAATAGGTTCATGTGTAATGTGGAAAGTTGGCCAGAGACTTCACATTGAGTCGGATCCATGGGTTGGGTGGTCGGTCGCTCATCAACTACCGTCCCACCTTGTGCAAAAAATTCATGAAGGACTTAGATATACATACATCCCTTGTCATAGCTAACACATCTTTTTCACAACTCCGCATAATTCTTCCTTCATTCAAAACATAATTCTTCCTTCTTTTCAAAACACCTATTTCGTTTCAGTTTCTCTTTTTCATCAATTTCGCCCTGCAACATCAACCTATCAGCGTATCATTGCACATTCTTGGGGCAATTGCTAGTAAATAAAAAAATTTAAATATATATATGCACATCATGATAATTCATTTCATTTGGACAAATATATGAATACCTGATGAAACTATTGGTTAAAAAAATGCAATATTTCTACACTACATTTATAGGTGGGATAAAATACAATACATTAACATTAATGAAGAAAAATTTGATGTCTTAAAGGATTTAATTCTTAGAAGTCACACAATGTAATCTCGCTAGCATTAATATGTTCAATATTTCTAACTCATCATGGAAGAGTGATAATAAATATTGCATTTAATGGATATTTCAATAGATAAAATAAGGGAATTACCAATGTAGATAAACTATCATAGGAGTGACTTTTTATATATTTGGTAAGATAGTTTCCCATACTTATAAATGGTGTTTTTTTTGTAAGGAATACTTTACAAGGAATTTCTAGACACTATCTTGTATTTGTAGATGACACCCAATGCAAATTTACCTATGTTGATTACGACACTTAGCTTTGCAGGGATATTGAGTAAGGCACACAACAAAGGAAACTTGCACACGGAATCAACCTCGATGTCTCTTGTGTCAAGTTCAAAGAACTCAATTGTTAAGGGTATCCCATTGAGTTTCCATTGACTCATGTTGATTGTATATTAAAATAGTCATCTTCATCTTCTTCATTTAAGGCGCTAATTGAAAATCTTTCCCTGTAGGAAAAAAGAAAATAAAAAACATTATTGAAGTAAATTCTAATTATATCTTGCATCACATTATGTAAACAAATTAGATATTATTTCCACAACTTCTTAATGTATTTTATCTTACCCTCAAATATTTGAAAACACAAGGAGTGACAAATGATGCAAGGCAATTTAAGAAAATGAAGATACTATCTACTGTATTCACTTTTCCTTGTACATAATTTTTCTTAGATAACCCCTCACTTTATCATAAATCTTGTTCGTTCCTTTTTTATTAATCTCACCTTCAACTTTGGACAATGAAGTGCTTCATATATTTCATTCAAAGTTATATATATACTCTATACTCGTACCGCTGCATGTCCAACCCGATTCCACTGGATGTTTCCTTGGTTTGAACATATAATAGTTATTATAGAAATAAAAAATCAATTCATATTAGAATAATAATATGGAGAAACGTTCGAGTCAGCAAAGAAACTTAATAAAACTTTCATAATCCAATTACTAAAAGACTTAAGTTGTTTTTTTATTTAATTAAAATAAAAAAATATTGGTGGTACTCAGTAGATGGTTAGAGGGTTCTTAAATCTGTTTAAATTAAAAGAAAGATCATATTTATTGTAAATGTAGATTTTATAATTATTTTTAACTGACACTTATTTAAATCTTAATCAACAAGATGCATTTAAACATAACAAAATATAACAACCATAAAATAAACAACTAACTACTATACAACTAACTACTATACAATTAGTTAATCTTATTAATTCACTCAATCAAATCCAAAATCTAACCAATATCTAAATACCTATTAAAATAAATATATATAACTCTCTACATGCTAATATGTTATGTTATGTATGCATAAATATATATAACTCTCTATATGCTAATATATATATAGCTCTCTATATAAAAAATACAAAGTTCTGTCAAAACCATCTCGCGATTTCCAGTAACTGCAGTGATCGCCCGAAATCTAATCGGTTTTTCCGACGCCGTCATTGTAGGGGCGTTGTCAGTTGGCTATCCGTGTCTGAAACTTAAACCCTTAAAACGGCTACTACAGGGTGGATAATGTTTCAGTTTGCAGAGACGCCATGCTAACGGGCCGTATTCGTCTTTTTGGTAGACACGCCATGCAAGCAAAGCCAACGACGCTAAGTTGAGTGACACTTCTTATTTTAACTTCACTGAGGAACGCCATGCAAGTGTGCCAATGGCGCTGACTTAACTTTAAGTCCACTGAAGAAAAACAAAGAAATTAAAAAAAAAATGTAAAAAGAAAAAAAACAACGACATAATGCAGGGGACTGTCTGATAAGCAAAAGGTCGGCCGCTAATTTGAGCGTCACCCCGCGCCCGTGTTTTAAAACCTCACCACTTCACCAACAGAAGCAGAGGGTCTGAAAACAAATATTCATCTTGAATTGCATTGAATTGAATTGGGTAGGAATGGAGATTGAACTCGACGGGGCATGGGTCAGGGGCACCATTATTGGGGCCGGAGCTCAAGGGACAGTCAGCCTCGCCATGAACAGCTCTAATGGCCAACTCTTTGCAGTCAAATCCGCAGCCGGTTATAGTTCGGAATTAGATAATGAATACGAGATTTTGCAGCGTATAGATTCTCCATACATTGTTAGGTGCCTGGGGCGCAATTTCAGTGTCGAGCACGGCGTGAGAATGCACAATTTGCTCATGGAATACATGCCGGGTGGCAGCCTGGGGGATCTATTAATTAAGTTTGGAGGGAGATTGAACGAATCCGTGATCAGGTCATACACGGATGCCATTCTACGTGGAATCCATTACCTCCACAGGCAGGGGATTGTGCACTGTGATATCAAGGGGAAGAATGTTCTTGTGGGTACCAATGGTGTGAAGCTTGCTGACTTTGGCTCTGCCAAAAGGTTTGCAGGTAACGAGAAGTGCCAGAAGACCTTGCAATTAAGGGGGACACCTCTGTGGATGGCTCCAGAAGTAGTGAAGCAGGTGGAGCAGGGACCTGCTTCTGATATTTGGTCTCTGGGTTGCACTGTGCTGGAGATGGCCACCGGCAGGCCTCCATGGAACCATGTTTCCAATCCCGTTGCTGCGATATATCAAATTGGACGCACAGAGGAGCTACCTAAGTTGCCTGCATCGATTTCAGCTAAGCTCCAGGATTTCTTAGAGAAATGCTTTCGGAGAGATCCGAAGAGGAGATGGAGCAGTGAACAGCTTTTGAACCATCCTTTTCTAAAGAAGGACTGCTCTACCTTGGAGAAAGAGGCCAATAGGGGTTTGGGGTCCCCAAGCAGTAATTTGGATTTACTGAATCCAGTATGGAATTCCTACGAGACTACTCCCTTTCCGTCACTCGGCATCCCAAGCTCAACAGAGGAAAGCAATGTAAAGGTGAATAGCCAGTCGATTATGCAATGCCCAAAGCCTTCTCCTAGGGAGAGAGTGATGGCACTGGCCACAGGTTGTAAATCTGGAGATGTTGCTGACAGGCCTAATTGGTCTGCAATTCCCCATGGTGATCAGTGGATTAATGTGAGGTCTTCCAGAGGTAACTTTCCATCTTCAGGTAAAGCTCTGTGAAAATTAGACATTAGTAATGGCTCCTCCATCCAGGAGCTTCTATTCAGAGAAGAAAAGTGCAGTGCCAGTGTGCAAGCAAGCTATCAGCTGGGAAGAGTTGCAGCGGAGAGGAGAAATAGATGAATGCTTGGACGCTGCAGTTTGTACAGCTCAATCTGAACATCAAACATTTCAGCACTTATGCTGAGATTCTGTATCATGACTAGTTTCCAATGGCTACAGCGTCCCATTTGATTGATGAAGCATCTCATAGAATCGCTGGTGGTGATTCTGGCATTCATAAGTGCATCTTTATTGCACTTCACAAATTTACATAGCTTCTTGTAAATTTGATTCAATATTACTTCCAAACTGAGTTTGTTCGACTTCAAAATATAAATATGATTCCTTCATGGTTTATTCGCTTGCAATCTTGATTCCTTCATGGTTGATTCATTTGCAATCTTGTTTGTGCAGTAGTTTTTAAGAAAAAAAAATTCTTTTAATTTTTTGATTTGTGAGAATGGTCATCAGGCTTAAGCTAAATCAAAAAGAAATTGAATATAGTAGGTCGCTTTGTAGGCAAGATTCATACTTTAACCAAATAAACTAAGATATCTTTACAGTTGATTTACTTATAATTTTGTTTGTGTAATATTCTTTAAATTCTTTAATTTTTTTTTATTTGTGAGAATTGTTATCAAGCTTAAGCTAAATCAAATAAAAAAATTGTTTTGTAGGTCTACAGAGTTTACTTTACAGTGTAAATTAAACTATAACTCTTTATAATTATAAATAATTTTTTTTATTAAAAACATAAATAAATTAGTTTGGATAGCGTTTTGTCTTTATTAAGTTACTTAGAGGAATTACGAGGAGAAGCTATCACTATCCCACTGCTAACTCCATTTTGTATATTGATACAAATTTCCATGATTTTTCATCTTGATTTCAACTTGGTCTATTAATACTTGCTCGGGTGTGACATGGTGAAGTTGAATACGAAGCTTTTATATTTAAATAAAATAAAAGTGTGGAAAATTATAACTTTAGTGAGGTGGTGCTTTATAATTGTATATTGAAATTTATAAGTTAATTAAAAATTTTAAAAATGCATAACAACAAGATCAATCCAAGTGTAATAAGTGTATAACATAGATTCATTTTATGGTAGTTGTATTCTTTAATGCTTAAATGCATCTAGATTAAGATTTAAATAAGGTTCTGTTAAAGGGTGGTTAAAGAAACGAACAACAATTTGTTTTTGTTTTTGTTTTTTCATATCATTTTTTGTTTCTTGTTTTGTTTATTAAATATTATTTGTTTTGTGCTTATATTAACTCTAACAATCTCCTAGGAATAATGGATATAAAATTCTATAATTTAGCCTTTGTTTAAAAGCGAGCTACCTTTATAAACCCAAATGGTTGGTTGTGTCTATTGACATTCACCGACCACTTTACTTTATTGGTTTAAATCAAAAGGTTTTATGATCACTTTTCATGATGATGTGGATATTTGAGAGGGGGTGATTTCAATATTGTTTTTACATAAAGTTATTTGGAAAGTGATTTAGCATTGGAGTTCTTATGATGAGAATTGTATATACTACATCATGATAATTTATAATTTATTGATGTCAATTTCTTTTATAAATGAGAATATATATAATTGATAAAATTTCTTCTATAAACCAGAATATATGCAATTGATAAATATAAAGTTATGATCCTTAAACTTCACCAAGAGATTCAATATCAATGATAGATACACAATTTCAAATATTTTCACCAATATGAAAACTTTTTTTCAAGAGAAAAAGAGCAATTCCTTGATATTCGTTAAGAATCAAAGGTACCTAATACATAACTATGATACCATGTATCATATACATCTGTCAATAAAAACAACAAAATCCCAAGCCAGTAGGGAAACCAAAAGACTAACCACAAAGGGTGGCAAGTAAGACCTCGCACTCTCAACAAAGTAAACTTCAACACAATCCAAGGGAATACAACACCAGTCCTGAAATATTATCCAAGGAAAATCATAGGGGTGGAAGTTCCCCGGGCTAATACAAAATGTGCTATTGTAATTCACATCAACACATAGATGTATGCGAAGCAAGCTCAAAATGAGTAATGGAAATAGCTTCATCAATAAAGTCTCGCATCCCTTAAAAGAACGAGATAGTATTGCTTCCAATGGATTCACCATCTAAAAATTCCTTATAAGTAAGTTTCCCCATCTCAAGTGATAGAGCTTCCTTGGATAAGATATCAGCACTCATATTGTGCCCCTGTAAATGTGCTTCAAATTTATGGAGAGGAAAGAGGTTTTTACGTCATATATACAGTCACACCAGTGATTCAATTCCACTACATCGAGACGTACCTCCGAATTTTCCCAATTGATGATAACTTGTGAATCTCCACATACAAGGAGAGAAGGAAGGCCGATTGAACTTCACCACTATGATGTAGCACATAAGGGATCAGGGATTAGCACAAATGCGATTTAGGAGGGAAGATACTAGCACAACCATAAGTAAAGTGGCCGGTGGATGTTGATAGGCACGACCAACCACATAGTTTTGTGAATATGGCTAACTATTAAACAAAGGTTAAACTATAAGCACAAAACAAATACTATTTAATAAACAAAACATAAACAAATTGTTACTAGTTTCTTTAACCATCCTTTAAGTGAAGCTTATTTCAATATTAATCTAGATGCATTTAAGCATAACATGATACAACGACCATGAAATGAATCCTTGTTATACACTTGTTACACTTGGGTTAATATTGTTGATCTGCTCAAGCAAGTCCAAAATCTTGGATAATATCTAAATTCCTATCGGCATAAAGTGATAATTATAAAAAATATGAAAAGTTATACAAATATTTTTAAAAGAATTTAAATATCATCTAATTTTGATGTCTTGTCAAAAATAGAAATTGTCTATTCATATTGGTTGTAATTTTAAAGCGCAGGATCAGTCAAATAGAAACAATTTAAATTGAATCATTTAGCTTTGGCAAAAAAACTAAAATATCAAATTATGAATATAAAATTATTTTTAGTAAAAGTTTGATGTGCCTAAAGTTTTTCATAAATCAATCGAAAAATCATAAATACAAGATTAATTCCATTTTTTTTATAGTATACATTATTTCAAGACAAGGACATACATTTTAAAATTTTGCTTGTAATCAAATTATTCAAATCTATCAAGATGCATATTAATCCAACTTAAACTTGGTCAATATCATCAAAAACTCAAGACAATCCAATTCTTTTAAATTGAGGTATACAATCAACTTGCCTAAGGACAATTGAGAGTGTGCAAGTGTCGTTTAGCCACCAAAAATAAGAAATTTCAAATGACAAAATGATCAATCGTCGACAAAATAGTTAGCTAATGATGTAATGAAATGGAATGATTTTTTACTAACTGTTAATGGCATCACAAAGTCATTATCACATGAAAAACTAGTAAAAGATTCCACTTATGAAAAGATCAATGGAAAAACTTTAGAAAGCAAACAATCACCAAGTCATCTTCCACAAAAAACCAAGTCAAAGAAAAGGTCACAAAAAGTCAAGGATTCAAAAGAGATCATCAAACGACTAACTGAATTAAGCAAGATAAAATAAAATCAAACCGAAAGCTAAATATTTACAAAATTTACATTGGGGGGACTTGATTTTGTAAAATCAAGGGGAAGTTGTTGGGGGGCAACACATACCAATGTCAACATTTGGTTCTTGTTTATGTTCATATTAATCCGAATCAAATTTGTATAGACCTAGCAATTAGTGGCACTCTACTGGTACTTACCGTAACTACTTGTAGTTGCTATAATGATTCATTGATTAGAAGAAGATATAGTTGGTTAGTTTTTAACTAATGTTCCCTTTTATTGTTGAGCTTTAGCATCCATGATTATTTTTAGCCCATGGCCATTAATTGTTGGGCTATGTTGTCTAGAGAAATTGCGCTAGTGGTATATTTTTGTTATGGTGAAAGCATGTGGAGAGGATCTTTTATGAGGGATGTCAAATATGCAAACACAATATTTTGTTTCCTATTCTGAAGATGGACATTATGCTTAATTCTTTGCTTGCAGAGTCGAATTATTCTGGGTGGTTTTGCCTTGTTTGCAATAGTTCCTACCAAATTTTGATACATTGTATATCCAAAATAGAACAAATTTATCTCTGCTACTATCATCATGTAGTTCAAGATCAAAGAATATTAAGGTGCATGCAGATTGTATCATAGCATGTTGTTAGCTTGCAAACCCTCCTAAATATTTACTGCATTTTTTAGTTTCCTAAATTGTTAGTGTGCTTTAAGTTTCTTATAATTAGGTTGGTGTTTATGGTCAAGCATTCAAATTCATTTGTGTTTCTCTTGAGAGGGTATACGGTGTGAAGAGCAATATGGAGTTCTTTGAAGGAAAAGGATTTTTGTTTGCTAGCATTTATAGCTAAATGTTTGTGGCATTGTCAATGGTCCTGGAAAAACTTTATACTTCAATAAATTTCTATATTGATCATTGTGCAAGACATATTTCGTTTAATTACGAGTGTCTTCTAGGCCATTTTAACTTGGCCTTCTCTTTTATATTTTTTCCTCGAAAATCTTGCATTGTCTTCAACTATGAAAGCAAGCGTAAGATAAAGTGTGACAGTTTTTTAGACCACTTTACCTACAAAATTCACAGTCGAAATCATACAAGATGAAATTGCTTGTTGTTAGTAGTCTTTGAAGAAGTACTTTTTATTCTATTTATGGTTATCACTTGAAAGTAAGTTGATATGAGAACAAGATTAAGCAAGTTTCAAAATAAAAAAGAATTTAATTAGTGGCCTAGTGCTCTAGAATTTCACTAAGCTTGTATAAGCTAGAAGCAAAGCTTGATAAAATAAAAGCAACAAATCTTCTAAAAATTGATTTGAGACCCTAGCTATCGCCAAGCTAGAGTTAATGATACATGACTTTTACAAAACAAGCAACAAATCTTCTGAAAATTGATTTGAGGCCTTAGCTATCGCCAAGCTAAATTTAATGATGCATGACTTTTACAAAACAACTTTGGTTTTTGTGAATTTGGATGAATTATTTGATCAAATGTAGAGAATAAAAGTCTTATGCAACCCCAAACCAAATTTGAGAATGTAAGAACTTTTTATAGAGATGTGACAAGGGATTTTACATTTTAATCTATTTCTAAATTTGAATAGAATGAAGTGTATTTATGGTTGAGAACATTATCTTATTTTCTTAAGTAAACAAATGTGGCATTCCTATCAAAAGCAAATAATTTTTTTCTCTCTACAACTTTTTTGAATGCTATCCTTGGTGGTGGAACAACTCATACTATGGCTGAAAATATTCTCAAATTTAGTATTAAAAATACAACACATTAAATACTATGGGTGGAATATTCCCTAACTTCATTATTATAATGAATATTTATAAACCAAAATCTATTTAAATCATAAAAACTAAACAAAACATAGTATCGTGGAGTAATTTCAAAAGATACAAGAAAAGAGCATAACCTATGACACACCAGTTGTATTTTCATTTTGGGCCTATGATATACCACTCATCTTTTTATTTTTGGCCATTTGATAGAAATGTTGCAAGTACCAAATTATTATATATAAGCACTCTCAAAAAAAGGTTCCTTAATTGTTTGTTTCTCTTGTTCTTTTCTTCGTTTTAAGTTTCTCTCTTAAAAGTGCACTTTCTAATACATAACATAATGTTTTCCTTGACATGTATCATCATAGCTTAGATATCTTATTTAAATACTTATGCTATAAATTTCACTTTTTGGGTACTCATGAGAAGCATTTACTCACACTTTCTGGAAGAATTCCCAAGTCACTATTTTAGAATCTTTGACTTACAACCTAATGTAAGAATGCGAACAATAAATGAAACCCAAGCAGCATTGAAGTTTGTAAACTAGTGGAGACATGACCACCACATTGTAAGCACTAAGTGTTAAACTTGAGCATTCCAAGTGACACCCCATTGCATGCTTGATTTCCATTCTTTTCCAATGTAGATAAGCTATCATAGGAGTGTCATTTTATATATTTGGTAAGATAGTTTCCCATACTTATAAATGGTGTTTTTTGTAAGGAATACTTTACAAGGAATTTCTAGACACTATATTGTATTTATAGATGACACCTAATGCAAATTTACCTATGTTGATTACGACACTTAGCTTGGTAGGGATATCGAGTAAGGCACACAAAAAAGGCAACTTGCACAAGGAATCGACCTCGAGGTCTCTTGTATCAAGTTCAAAGCACTCAATTATTAAGGGTATCCCATTGAGTTGCCTTTTACTCATGTTGATTGTATATTAAAATAGTCATCTTCATCTTCTTCATCTAAGGCGCTAATTGAAAACCTTTCCCTGTAGGAAAAAGAAAATGAAAAACATTATTAGGGAAAATTCTAATTATAACTTGTATCACATTATGTATACAAACTACATATTATTTCCACAACTTCTTAATGTCTTTTGCCTTACCCTCAAATATTTGAAAATACAAGTAGTGACAAACGATGGAAGGAAAAATAAAATGAAGATACTATCTAGTGTATTCACTTTTCCTTCTACATAAATTTTCTTAGATAACCCCTCACTAAAAATGGGCCTCCTATTATATGTATTCACTTTTCCTTGTACATAAATTTTATATATTTGGTAAGATGGTTTCCCATACTTATAAATGGTGTTTTTTTTGTAAGGAATACTTTACAAGGAATTTCTAGACACTATCTTGTATTTGTAGATGACACCTAATGCAAATTTACCTATGTTGATTACGATACTTAGCTTGGTAGGGATATCAAGTAAGGCACACAAAAAATGCAACTTGCACAAGGAATCGACCTCAAGGTCTCTTGTATCAAGTTCAAAGCACTCAATTATTAAGGGTATCCCATTGAGTTGCCTTTTACTCATGTTGATTGTATATTAAAATAGTCATCTTCATCTTCTTCATCTAAGGTGCTAATTGAAAACCTTTCCCTGTAGGAAAAAGAAAATGAAAAACATTATTGGGGCAAATTCTAATTATAACTTGTATCACATTATGTAAACAAATTAGATATTATTTCCACAACTTCTTAATGTATTTTGCCTTACCCTCAAATATCTGAAAATACAAGTAGTGACAAACGATGCAAGGAAAAAGAAAATGAAGATACTATCTAGTGTATTCACTTTTCCTCACATGAAGATACTATCTAGTGTATTCACTTAGAGGAAATTTCAACTCAAATGGGCCTCCTAAAAAAAAATAATAAAATAATAGTTAAAATAATAAAATAATATTTATTAATTTTGGAGGAAGAAAAGAAAAAAACTACTTTTTTGTTTGTATTTTTGACATATCTCCTCGTGTTTTTACTCAAATTTCGATCGGGAGAGCTCGTTGGATGTGAAATTAAATTCTTCATCCAACGAGTACCCACTCAGCATACTTTTGACAGACCCCGCTACCCCAAAAACAAGAAATACCTAAAAAATGTGATGATGATGTTTTTTCAGGTATTTCAAGTATTTCTTGTTTTTGGGGTAGTAGGGTCCGTCAAAAGTATGCCGAGTGGGTACTCGTTGGATGCAGAATTTAATTTCGCATCCAACAAGCTCTCCCGATCGAAATTTGAGTAAAAACACAGGGAGATATGTCGAAAATACAAACAAAAAAAGTAGTTTTTTTATTATACCTATCCCCAAATTTATATTAAAAAAGTGTTTAAGACCTATACGGTATTTCAAATTTAAAGAAACTTCATTGGCTAACACGTGATGACATGGAATTTGAGTTAAAGTTAAAAGGCCCATTTTGAGTTGAAATTTCCTCTAATGCTTTGTCAAAAATCGTGTTCGTTCTTTTTTATTAATCTCACTTTCAACTTTTGACAATGAAGTGCTTCATATATTTCATTCAAAGTTGTGTCTTAAACATATATATATATATTTATCTTTAATTTACATCTCTCAACAACAACATATTCCAATCCATACACATGGATGATGTTAATCCACCCAAGCACCTTTTAGTAAACGATGAGAATCCCTACTGGAAAATTGTTGATGTGATGTTCCTTCTATGCAATGTGGATTGTTTATAGTATTTGATCTAATGGTTTTCAACTTCTTATTGAGTTGTACAAGTGACCTACGAATATGTCATCAAATGTAATGATGACTTTCAATTACCTGTCAATTCAACAATGCTTGGGAGATTCCCAATAATTCTTAAGAGATTCTCCTTACACATGAGCTTACTAGTCCTTGCCACAATCTCATTTTGGTTGGCCATCGATATATTTATTGTAATACTCAAAAAACTCCATTGGAAAGCCTTATTGTTTTCAATGTAAGGTTGACTTTATTATGAACAAGTATCTCACAACCTTTTTGTCACATCCTCCCACCATATGAGCATTAACGATTAGCCCTTTAAAATCGCCTTTTCTCTCACCATATGACTATTAACGATTAGCCCTTCTAAACCACATTTTTTCCCACCATATGACCATCAACCTTTTCTCCCATCATATGACCATTAACAATTAGCTCTACAAAAGCACATTAAAAATATCACTAACCCCATATGAATGAAGAAGAAACACATAAATGTTAAATAAATATTAAATAGATTCTTCATTAACTATTCATAGACTATCTTAAAAAAATTCTTATACCACTACAGCTATTCATAAACTAATTTTAAAAAATGTTTCTCTATACTCATACTGCTGCATGTCCAACCCGATTCCATTGGATGTTTCCTTAGTTTGAACATATAATAGTTATTATAGAAATAAAAAAATCAATTCATATTAGAATAGTAATATTGAGAAACATTCCAATCACAAAAAAAACTTAAGAAAACTTTCATAAACCAATTACTAAAATCGGAAGATCTTTATAAAAATTGCTTAGTTATCTACCAACGGTTTTAAGTGATAAAACCATTTATGTATTCGGATTAAGTTGCTTTCCTCAAGTAATTGAGGAACATACATAAGTTAACAAGATCTACGAGGTGGCAATGTCACCACAATTGTTAGTAGCGATTGCTATAAAGCCAATGAGATAGGAAAACGTTCATATTAGAATAATAATATTGAGAAACGTTTGAGTCACCAAAGAAACTTAATAAAACTTTCATAATCCAATTACTAAAATCGGAAGATCTTTATAAAAAGTGCTTAGTTATCTACTGACAACGGTAAAACCATTGATGTATTTGAATTAAGTTGTTTTTTTATTTAATTAAAATAAAAAAATATTGGTGGTACTCTGTAGATGGTTAGAGGTTCTTAAATCTGTTTAAATTAAAATAAAGATCATATTTATTGTAAATGTAGATTTTATAACTATTTTTAACAAAACTTATTTAAATCTTAATCAACAAAATGCATTTAAACATAACAAAATATGACAACCATAAAATAAACAACCAACTACTCTACAATTAGTTAATCTTATTAATTCACTCAATCAAATCCAAAATCTAACCAACTGTTCACATAACTTTTAACATAAATATATATAACTCTCTACATGCTAATATGTTATGTTATGTATGCATAAATATATATAACTCTCTATATGCTAATATATATAGCTCTCTATATAAAAAATACGAAGTTCTGTCAAAACCATCTCGCGATTTCCACCAACTGCAGTTATCGCCCGAAATCTAATCGGTTTTTCCGACGCCGTCATTGTAGGGGCGTTGTCAGTTGGCTATCCGCGTCTGAAACTTAAACCTCTAACAACGGCTACTACAGGGTGGATAATGTTCAAGTTTGCAGAGACGCCATGCTAACGGGCCGTATTCGTCTTTTTGGTAGACACACCATGCAAGCAAAGCCAACGACGCTAAGTTGACGACACTTCTTATTTTAACTTCACTGAGAAACGCCATGCAAGTGTGCCAATGGCGCTGACTTAACTTTAAGTCTACTGAAGAAAAACAAAGAAATTAAAAAAAAAAGTAAAAAGAAAAAAAACAACGACATAATGCTAATTTGAGCGTCACCCCGCGCCCGTGTTTTAATACCTCACCACATCACCAACAGAAGCAGAGGGTCTGAAAACAAATATTCATCTTGAATTGCGTTGAATTGAATTGGGTAGGAATGGAGATTGAACTCGACGGGGCATGGGTCAGGGGCGCCATTATTGGGGCCGGAGCTCAAGGGACAGTCAGCCTCGCCATGAATAGCTCTAATGGCCAACTCTTTGCAGTCAAATCCGCAGCCGGTTATAGTTCGGAATTAGATAATGAATACGAGATTTTGCAGCGTATAGATTCTCCATACATTGTTCGCTGCCTGGGCCGCAATTTCAGTGTCGAGCACGGCGTGAGAATGCACAATTTGCTCATGGAATACATGCCGGGTGGCAGCCTGGGGGATCTATTAATTAAGTTTGGAGGGAGATTGTACGAATCCGTGATCAGGTCATACACGGATGCCATTCTACGTGGAATCCATTACCTCCACAGGCAGGGAATTGTGCACTGTGATATCAAGGGGAAGAATGTTCTTGTGGGTACCAATGGTGTGAAGCTTGCTGACTTTGGCTCTGCCAAGAGGTTTGCAGGTAATGAGAAGTGTCAGAAGACCTTGCAATTAAGGGGAACACCTCTATGGATGGCTCCAGAAGTAGTGAAGCAGGTGGAGCAGGGACCTGCTTCTGATATTTGGTCTCTGGGTTGCACTGTGCTGGAGATGGCCACCGGCAGGCCTCCATGGAACCATGTTTCCAATCCCGTTGCTGCGATATATCAAATTGGACGCACAGAGGAGCTCCCTAAGCTGCCTGCATCGATTTCAGCTAAGCTCCAGGATTTCTTAGAGAAATGCTTTCGGAGAGATCCAAAGAAGAGATGGAGCAGTGCACAGCTTTTGGACCATCCTTTTCTAAAGGACTGCTCTACCTTGGAGAAAGAGGCCAATAGGGGTTTGGGGTCCCCAAGCAGTAATTTGGATTTACTGAATCCAGTATGGAATTCCTACGAGACTACTCCCTTTCCGT
>LPNX011049924.1:233035-263126 GCA_001517045.1 Pseudotsuga menziesii
GCTGGTGGTGATTCTGGCATTCATAAGTGCATCTCTAGTGCACTTCACAAATTTACATAGCTTCTTGTAAATTTGATTCAATATTACTTCCAAACTGAGTTTGTTCGACTACAAATATAAATATGATGGTTTATTCGCTTGCAATATTGATTCCTTCATGGTTGATTCATTTGCAATCTTGTTTGTGCAGTAGTTTTTAAGAAAAAATAGTTCTTTTAATTTTTTGATTTGTGAGAATGGTCATCAGGCTTAAGCTAAAACAAAAAGAAATTGAATATAGTAGGTCGTTTTGTAGGCAAGATTCATACTTTAACCAAATAAACTAAGATATCTTTACAGTTGATTCACTTATAATTTTGTTTGTGTAATGTTTTTTTAATTTTTAATTTTTTTTATTTGTGAGAATTGTTATCAAGCTTAAGCTAAATCAAATAAAAAATTGTTTTGTAGGTCTACAAAGTTTACTTTACAGTGTAAATTAAACTTGACTTCTTTATAATTGTAAATTAGTTTTTTATTAAATAAATAAATAAATTAGTTTGTATAGCGTTTTGTCTTTATTAAGTTAATTGGAGGAATTACGAGGGGAAGCTATCACTATCCCATTGCTAACTCCATTTTGTATATTGATACAAATTTCCATGATTTTTCATCTTGATTTCAACTTGGTCCATTAATACTTACTCCAGTATGACATGGTGAAGTTGAATACGAAGCTCTTATATTTAAATAAAATAAGTGTGGAAAATTATAACTTTAGTGAGGTGGTGCTTCATAATTGTATATTGAAATTTATAAATTAATTAAAAATTTTAAAAATTCACAACAACAAGATTAACTCAAGTGTAACAAGTGTACAACATAGATTCATTTCATGGTAGTCATATTTTTTAATGCTTAAATGCATCTAGATTAAAATTTAAATAAGCTTCTGTTAAAGGGTGGTTAAAGAAATGAATAACAATTTGTTTTTGTTTTTTCATATCATTTTTTTGTTTCTTGTTTTGTTTATTAAATATTATTTGTTTTGTGCTTATATTAACTCTAACAATCTGGTAGGAATAATGGATATAAAATTCTATACTTTAGCCTTTGTTTAAAAGCCAGCTATCTTTATAAACCTAAGTGGTTGGTTGTGTCTATCGACATTCACCGACCACTTTACTTTATTGGTTTAAATCAAAAGGTTTTATGATCACTTTTCATGATGATGTGGATATTTCACAAGGGGTGATTTAATATTGTTTTTACATCAAGTTATTTGGAAAGTGATTTAGCATTGGAGTTCTTATGATAAGAATTGTAGTTGATATTTGAACGTTTATAATTTATTGATGTCAATTTCTTTTATAAATGAGAATATATATAATTGATAAATTTTCTTTTATAAATGAGAATATATGCAATTGATAAATATAAAGTTATGATCCTTAAACTTCACCAAGAGATTCAATATCAATGATAGATACACAATTTCAAATATTTTCACCAATATGAAAACTTTTTTTCAAGAGAAAAAGAGCAATTCCTTGATATCCGTTAAGAATCAAAGGTACCCAATACATAACTATGATACCATGTATCATATACATCTGTCAATAAAAACAACAAAATCCCAAGCCAGTAGGGAAACCAAAAGACTAACCACAAAGGGTGGCAAGTAAAACCTCGCACTCTCAACAAAGTAAACTTCAGCACAATCCAAGGGAGTACAACACCAGTCCTGAAATCTTATCCAAGGACAATCATAGGGGTGGAAGTTCCCCGGGTTCATACAAAATGTGCTATTGTAATCCACATCAACACATAGATGTATGCGAAGCAAGCTCAAAATGAGTAATGGAAATTGCTTCATCAATAAAGACTCACATCCCTTAAAAGAATGAGATAGTATTGCTTCCAATGGATTCACCATCCAAAAATTCCTTATAAGTAAGTTTCCCCATCTCAAGTGATAGAGCTTCCTTGGATACGATATCAGTACTCATATTGTGCCCCTGTAAATGTGCTTCAAATTTATGGAGAGGAAAGAGGTTTTTACCTCATATATACAGTCACATCAGTGATTCAATTCCACTACATCGAGACGTACCTCCGCGTTTTCCCAATTGATGATAACTTGTGAATCTCCACATACAAGGAGAGAAGGAAGGCCGATTGAACTTTACCACTACGATGTAGCACAAAAGGGATCGGGGATTAACACAAATGTGATTTAGGAGGGAAGATACTAGCACAACCATAAGTAAAGTGGTCGGTGGATGTTGATAGGCACAACCAACCACTTAGTTTTGTGAAGATGGTTGACTATTAAACAAAGATTAAACTATAAGCACAAAACAAATACTATTTAATAAACAAAACAAAAACAAATTGTTACTAGTTTCTTTAACCATCATTTAAGTGAAGCTTATTTAAATATTAATCTAGATGCATTTAAGCATAACAAGATACGATGACCATGAAATGAATCCTTGTTGTACACTTGTTACACTTGGGTTAATATTGTTGATCTGCTCAAGCAAGTGCAAAATCTCGGATAATATCTAAATTCCTATCGGCATAACTTAGAACAAGAAAGGGGCTTTTCGAGTTATCCAAATTTGAAAAACAACCTCGGCATTATCCCAATTTTATAACTGGAATTATCCCAATTTTATGACTAGAATGTGGGTTCCTCAACCTGCCCAAATCAAAATAAATACCATATTTATTGCAAATTTTGTCGTAGAAACAGAGTCCCTTTCTTTGCACGAGACAAAAATGATATTGGGGTTGGAGGGACACAATATCGAAAGAAAATATTTAGAACTCAATTTTTTACTGGGTTTTATATATAAAAAAATATGATATAGGGGACAATGTCTGCAAACAGGCCATTATAAATTTTAACCCATCTCAGCAAGCACAAGGACTAGAATAGGCTTTTGAAGAAAGTTGACTATATCCATGGTTATCTAGTCATACCAAACTTCAAAGCTCAGTTGTGTCATTGCAAGAAGGTGGCTAGTAGTGTCAGCTCTCACCCTTAGTTTGAAGGGGCCACATTTAATCATCATGAGTATCTTGGTACAAATCCAACACAACTTTAACTTCATGCCTGTCATGGAATGTCCTCCCAACTCTATCAACAAGTGGGGGAATACCTAGGGAGATGGGATGAAGTTACAAGGGAATAAAGGAGGCAAGGAATATTTCATATATTGAGCTCTAAGCATCAGTGTTGTCTTGCAATAATTGGAATATAAGATATATACCCTTCTAATGTTGACACATTTTCTAGAATGAAGACAACAACCCCCAAACCTACATGAGATATGTAAATCTCTGAAATATGGTGTAACTACTTGAGAAATTTGGTGGAGGTTATGATCCAAGAGGATATTGGTGGCCACCCACCTATTCCACTTGGACCCCCACCATTGTTTCTTTCAGTTTTCCAGTTTCCTTAATTGTAGCACAATTTACTATTTTTTGGCAGTTTTCGAGTCCTAAACTTTCGGATCCGTTTTGAGGCCCTAAACGATGTTTTTTCGGCATCGAATGGTCAAGAAAATATGAGTCCGTTCTGGACTTGATATTTGTTATTTGTGGATGTAGTCCTTAAATAGATATTTCTAACGATGTATCATGTGCGTCAAACAGAAGTAGTATGCTAAAGTTACGACCCCGGGAAATTAATGTACCAAGTTACCCAACGGGGCCCACATTCTGGCATTTCACCTCCTAGGGTTAGGTTTTTGGATGTGTAGGGTTTCCACTGTTTCTTAATAACATATAGTCCTTTGAGACTAATGTAACAGAGAGTTCAGAGGTATGTAGCCGCCACATCTCTTCTCAGAGATAAGCTACCAGCACTCTAGCTAGTTTATTTCCATTCTGTATGTAAACAAGTTTCAGTTATTGATTAATGAAATGAAGTGTTATTTCTGCTGCATATTTGTTTCTATGGTTATTTGTGTATTCTGTTGCGTTCCTGCATAAATCTAGATCAGTGGTATCAGAGCAATTCGCTCTTTCTCGATCCTTCTTTGCATGTCCCCAATGAAGGCAGGGTATAAAGAGTTAGGGCTTGATCTGGTTGAACCTTTACAAGATCAGCCTCGCAAATCCCGCCGGCCACCCATGGGGGACGAAAAGAAAGACGAGGGCACAGAAGATCCTATCAAAATGTTGCTCAAGGAGGCCCTTGAAAAACAAAGGAACGTGATGATGGACTACTTCGCCCAGATCCTTCAACGACTTCTCACTGGCAGCGCATCTGCATCTAGCAGCCACTCTGGAGGTGCAAGCCCTTTTAAGGTACAAGTAAACTTCGACATTCCCATATTTGATGGTCAAATAGATGCAGACGCTATAGATAGATGGTTGAATCTATTAGAAGGATATTTCTTGGTTCATGACTTTTCCGATCGGGAAAAGATTACTTTTTCTCTTCTCCAAGCCGCCCCCCATGTCAAGGACTGGTGGGAAACCTACTGTGAGAGAGAGGACAAGGAGGAACCCTCTCTGTTCTCGGATGTACCCACTTGGAATTCTTTCCGAGATGCCGTAAAGCCGACAATATTATCTGGAGGGGAGCTATGAGGACAAGTACATACAATGGACTACACTGCGGTAGCAAAGAGATCAAGATGTGCATGAGCTGACGAATCTGTTCCATACCTTGCGCACCAAGTTGGGTATCAAAGATTTAGAGAAACATTTGGTGCTGAAGTACCACAGTTGTCTGCATAGATACATTCAGGAGGAAATGGAGTTCCTTGACATCTCTTCGCTTGGTACGGCATATCGGTATGCTGCCAAAATTGAGCAAAAATTCAAATAGAGAAAGCGAGACTTTGGATCTGCGAATCAGAACCAAGGGAAAGGTGCCCCCAAACCACAGGACCAAGGACACAGCCAAGGCATGATGACTTAAGAAAAATTGCCAAATTCGCAAGCAAAGAGAAACACTACAAAGTCGAAGAAGGAAGCGGGAAAGTGGTGCGAGTTCCATAAGAGCCCCACTCACAACACAAGTGAGTGTCGAGCCAAGTAGTCACTGGTAGCTGAGATAAAGGATTCTGAATCAGATGCATACTCTAACACTGAATCAAAACCTGAGAAGGGGAATGACAGAGGGAAGAATATTATCGATGCAGATCCCAACACCACCGTTGCCACCACGAAGATCCAAAAGGAAGAACCAGAATATTCATAGGAGGAGGAGCTTCTTTTCCACTCCCAGATGTGGGTAAAGGGTTCCCTGCTATAGTTCATTGTCGATAGTGGGAGCCAAAAGAACCTGATTTCAGCAGAGGTCATGAAGTGGTTGGGTTTGCCAACCACAGTACACCCGCAGTCGTACACCATCAGGTGGCTTCACCAAGGACGGTATCTCCGCGTTAGCCAGCAGTGCCGCCTTCCCTACAACATCAAGCCCTTCATTGATGAGGTGTTATGTGATATTACTCCTATTGATGTTTGTGATGTATTATTAGGTCAACCATACTTATGGAATCGACATGCTGTGTATGAGTCCTGGCCTCGCGCTGTTATTATTACATTGGGAAATAATTTGTACAGGATACCGGAGGTACCAACTCCTGCCGCTATCTCTTTGGTTATTGCAAAACAATGCAGTAAGCTCATTTCCAAAACCAGGAAGTTTGTTTTCTTGATGATCCGCCTCAAGGCAAGCAGAAAATCATGACCATGACCTCTAGATAGGGCCCGTCTGCACGGCAACAACAAATGGACAAGGTCGTGTGATCCAGATTTATGTGTGAATGAAATGAAAGAACATATATAGAGTCATAATAATAATCATTTTGCAAAGATAACATAGATACAGTAAACAAATATTCTATGAAATTGCGGAAATAGAACAGACTGTAATACAATTGCTAGAATGGTGGTAGCTATCTCTGAGAAGAGATGTGGATGCTATGCTCATTCGTGCCAAGCTTAATACAAAATGAGGCCAAAGGGGCCTATTTATGATAATAATGAGGGTGAGAACCCCAAAAGTCCAAAACATAACACTGGAAGATGAACCGTCATAAAATTTGTGGCCCCAAGGTGGTAAGTTGAACAGTCAACTTCCCGGGGTCATAATTTTTGCATACGATCTCCGATTTGGGCGTTCGATAGCTCGTTGGAAAGGTCTATCTAAGATTTACAACTTTTGGTTGGACAAATGCATGCCAATGGAAACCATTTAGCCCTGAATCGCCAAAAAATCATTGTTTAGGGCCTTAAAACGGCCCCAGAAGTTTGGGACCCGAAAAACTGTAGAAAAATAACTAGGAAACTGCCACAATGGACAATTATTTTGAGCGAGTGGAATAGGTGGGTGGCCACCGATCTCCATCTGGATCAATCCTCCCTCCTTAGGAAGAAATGGCCTCCATTGCGTCGAATCCCGTATCATCTCTCAAACTGTGTGTTGAGTTGATCTCTTGGTGTGACATTTGCTGAAGTGAAGAGGCTTCCTTTCTTTGACATCCCGAGAGGGCTGTAATTGTTGTATGGATGATTTATTTCTGGATGAGCACCTTGAATGCGTGGCCTTGCATCATAGAGGTACTCGGATAGATGAGGAAACAATGGCTCTGTCTTCTTCTTGTGTCTGATGAGCAGAGACACCCTGTACAGAGGGTGTGGAGGTCTCTGTGATCTTATGTTCTCCTTCAGATGCAATTGTGAAGAGGAATAATTTTTTGATGTGGGAGCTTATCTTCCTACCTTGCAAGACTTTGTTAGGTGCAACGGTCTCTGGTATTCAATAGAGTTTTCCTCCCAAAGTAACAATGACGCTACAAGGCTGTGACTCATATACAGCATGACGCTTCCACATATATGGTTGTCCTAAAAGAACATCACAGACTTCAAGTGGGGCCACATCACACAGTACCTCATCTTTGAAAGGCTTGATTCCATATGGTAGGAGGCATTGTTGAGTAATGTGGATACCTCGTCCTTGGCTTAGCTAACCGATGTTGTAGGGTTGCGGGTGTGGTGTTGTCGGAAGCTCCAATCTCTTGACGACTTCTACTGAGATTGGGTTCTTTTGGCTGCCATTATCAACAACGAAATGTAGTGGGATTCCCTTCACCCACATCTGTAAGTGGAAGAGGCGCTCCTCTACCTCTGACTCTTCAGGATCCTCTAGTTGAATCTGTGTGGTAGCAACAATGGCAGTGGGGTCTCCATCAATGAACTGCCTCCCATTGTATGCGGTTGTGGTATTGGGCTCGGAATCAGAATCCGGATATGATTCTGAAGATTTGATCTCGGCCACTAATGACTGCTTTGAGCGACATTCATCAGTATTGTGTCAAGGGATTTTATGAAATTCGCACCACTTACCAGTGTCCTTCTTTGTCTTTCCATCCCCCTTCCTTTCTTGTGGCGGGGATTGGTTGTCCTTTCCTTATCCTGTGTTTTGCAGGCCAGGGTTTCCCTTACCTTGCTTCTGCGGTGGGTGTGCAGATCCAGAGTCTCGCTTGTTCTTTTGTCAAAATTTCTCCTTGATTTTGACAGCATACCTATAGGCGGATCCAAGTGAAGAGATGTCGAGGAATTCCATCTCAGTTCGAATGTACCGATGTAGAACACTGCGATATTTCAGAATAAGGTGCCACTCGGAGTCCTTGATACTCAACTTTGTACACAGGGTATGAAAGTTATTGGAGTACTTCGACACCGTCTGGTCCCTTTCTTGATGTAGAATGCTCCATTTTGTGTACTGGTCCTCATAGTTTCCCACAGGGTAATACTGTTCCTTGACGGCATATATGAAAGAGGCCCAAGTGGGATTTGTTTCAAACATTCCACACTTGTCTGATGAGTTTTTCTCACAATAAGTACCTGACCAATTTTGGACATGGGGGACTTCCTTAAGGAGCACAAAGGTGATCTTTTCTCTGTCGAAAAAATTATGGACAGAGAAATACCCTTCTAGAACATTCAACCAATTATCTAGGGCATCTGCAACGATTTTTCCTTCAAATAAAGGAATATCAAAGTTAACTTGTACCTTGAAGGGAGTTGCATCCCCGAACCGGCTGCTCATTGAAGATGCACTTGCCGTTGCCGACATTCGTAGTAGGATTTGGGCGAAACTATCCATCATCTTGTTCCTCTGTCGCTCGAGGGCTTCCTTGAGCAATGACTTGATAGGACCTCCTGCTCCGTCGTATCTCTTTTCTTCTACCATGGGTGGTCGTTTGGGACGGCGAGAATGATCAAGTGAAACTAGCTCGAGACCAAACTCTCTATACTCAGACCTCGTCGGGGACATGCGCTGAGAAACAATCAAAGAGTAGATTGCTCTGATACAGCTGATCCGTATTTATGAGTGAATGAAATGAAAGAACATATACATAGTCATAATAACAGGCATTTTGCAAAGATAACAGAGATACAGTAAACAAATATTCTATTAAATTGCGTAAATAGAACAGACTGTAATACAATTGCTAGAATGGTGGTAGCTATCTCTGAGAAGAGATGTGGCTGCTACGCTCATCCGTGCCAAGATTAATACAAAATGAGCCCAAAGGGGCCTATTTATGATAATAATGAGGGTGAGAACCCCAAAAGTCCAAAATGTAACACTAGAAGATGAACCGTCATAAAGTTTGTGGCCCCAAGGTGGTAAGTTGAACAATCAACTTCCTGGGGTCATAACTTTCACATACGATCTTCGATTTGGGCATTTGATAGCTCATTGGAAAGGTCTATCTAAGCTTTACAAATTTTGGTCGACCAAATGCATGCCAATCGCAACCATTTGCCCTGAATCACAAAAAAAGTTGTTTAGGGCCTCAAAACGGCCCCAAAAGTTTGAGACCCGAAAAACTATAGAAAAATAACTAGGAAACTGCCACAATGGACAATTGTTTTGAGCCAATGGAATAGGTGGATGGCCATCGATATCCATCTGGATCATCGTGGAGGAGTATCGGGACATATTCACCTCACCCACTGGGGTGCCTCTCTACTATTAGGTCAAGCACCCCATCGATCTGACCCCAGGTGCGTCGCTTCCCAATGGACCGATCTATCAATTCTCTGTTCTGGAGAATGATGAAATCAAGAGAAAAATTCAGGAGCCACTGCAAAATGGTCACATCCAACCAATTTCATTGCCTTGTGGGATCCTGATCATGTTGGTACAGAAGAAGGATGGGACTTGGAGACTTTGTATTGACTATCGAGCGTTGAACAAGATCATTGTCCAGAATAGGTACCTGATCCCACAGATTGATGACCTCCTGGACCAGCTTAAAGGGGAAAAATATTTTAGCAAGATCGACTTAAAGTACGAGTATCACCAGGTACCGATCGAACCGATCGATGTGTGGAAGACTGCCTTCAAAGCCAAGGAGGGCCTTTTCAAATGGTTGGTCATGCCTTTCGGATTGACGAATGCTGCTGCAACCTTCATGAGACTAATGGACGACATCTTGTGGCCATTCACCAACTCATTTGTAGTAGTGTACTTGGATGACATCTCGATATTCAGCCAGACTTGGGAAGAGCACCTCCACCACATTCGACAGGTCCTTCAAACACTGTGGCAACACAATTGGTGTGCCAATTTGGACAAGTGCACTTTTGGCATGACCTAGGCTCAATATCTAGGATACATTATTAATGAGTGTGGGGTACATGTGGATCCAACCAAGATCCAAGTCATTCGAGATTGGCCAGCCCCAACTACTCTAATAGAGCTTTGCAGCTTTCTGGGCCTTGGTAATTTCTATCGCAAGTTCGTGTTGGGATTCTCTCACATCACTTGGCCCTTGAGTCAAGACACCAAGGGAGGAGCGAAAGCAAAATTCTTTTGGTTAAAAACTCAATAGAAGACATTTGTAGAATTGAAACATCACCTCTGTTGTGCCCAGTGCTCTTATTACCAGACTTGCAACAACCATTTGAGATCGAGATAGATGCCTCTGACTATGCGATTGGGGCAATACTTACTCAAAAAGGGCATCCAGTTGCATATCATAGTGAGACACTGTCTGCAAATATCCCACTTATGACAAAGAGATGTATTCCATTATACATGCTTACTGATAATGGAAGCATTACATTTTGGGGAAGGAAACGATCATCCACATAGACCATTGACCCCTGTAGTTCATACAAACACAAGAGAAGTTACAGAACAATCACCAACAGAAGTAGTCCACATATCTACAACAGTTTCATTTGAACATCAAGTACAAGAAGGGAAGCACCAATAATGTTGCAGACTTCCTTAGCCGACCATCGATCATGGCGATAACCACCGTGCTCAACTCTTGTGGGCATGAGACTTCTGATTGGTCGCTTCTCTACAAGAGAGATCAAGAATTTAGCCACACATACCAGGAACTCTTGGAGGGAAACCAAGTTCCAAAATTTCACCTCTAGGATGTACTACTATGTCACATGGGACACCTTTGTGTTCCTTCAAGCAAGCGTGCCAAGATGATTTGGGAAGCGCACTACAGTTGGGTCACTAGGCATTTCGAGGTCGAGAAAATAGTGGCAGTACTGCAGAAGTATTTCTATTGGTCGAACCTTCAACAGAACGTCGAGAAGTACATTCGATCCTGCACTGCCTGCGCCATTGCCAAACTATCCATCAAGAAGCAAGGCCTCTATACTTCGTTTCCTACCCCTAGTTGACCTTAGAAATCCATATCCATGGATTACATGTTGGGCCTTCCTTCTACTAAGCACGGAAACAACTGTGTGTTTGTGGTCGTTGATAGATTCTCAAAGATGGCCATAATGGTGGCCTGCAAGAAGAATATCACAACAGAAGCCACTGCTAAACTCTTCTTTGAACGAGTGTGGGTACACTTTGGGATCCCACAGTCTATAATCTAAATCGGGACAACAGATTCATTAGTACATCCTGGTCTAGCCTATGGTCAATGCCAGACACCAAGTTCACTAAGTCCACAGCTTTCCATCCCTAGATTGATGGCCAGACAAAGGTTGTCAATAGGATGATCGTACACATTTTGCGCATATACAACTCAAAGCATCCATGCACATGGGATGAGAGCCTCCCTTATTAGTACAACATAACTATAACCGGTCCCTCCACAACTCAACCAACCACATCCCCTTTCAGGTGGGCTTGGGATTCCAGCCACTATGTCCAATTGACGTAGCCATGCCATTTGTAGCTACTCAGGCTGATTCAGCTCATATCCAATATGAAATTTCCAAGGTGAACAACTTCATTGAGCCCATTCAGCACATTAACCAATAGGTTCATGACATATTGGGCATATCCAATGCTAAGTACAAGCAGTGACATGATCAACATCGGGTTCAACACAACTTCTAGGTGGGCAACAAAGTGTGGCTACATTTGCAGAAGGAGCGCCTCACTGGACCCCACCGCAAGCTTCGCCTGCCCTAATATGGGCCATACACCATCACCAAGGCTATCGGGGACAACGCCTTCGAGCTTAGTATTCCACCATTCCTTGGTCTGCACCCAATGTTCAATGTGGACCACCTTCGGCCCTACTTTCCACCTCTATTGGACACATCAGCCGTGGCAGAACAACTCACACCAACAGAGTTAAACCCCAACTGCATGGAACAAGCCCCAACTGATCGAATTATGGACGCACAGATCAAGAACACCCACAAGCGGAAGATCCGACTATATTTAGTTGTCAAAGCAGGCCAACTCCTTCACCAGGGAAAGTGGCTGACCAGGGACCAAGTTCAGCAAAAGTTTCATCATCTCATGGAGGAACTCAACGCAATGGGGACCATTGCTTCCTAAGGGGGGAGGAATGATCCAGGAGGATATTGGTGGCCACCCACCTATTCCACTTGTACCCCCACCATTGTTTCTTTTAGTTTTCCAGTTTCCTTAATTGTAGCACAATCTACTATTTTTTGGCAGTTTTTGGGTCCTAAACTTCTGGAGCCGTTTTGAGGCCCTAAATGACGTTTTTTCGGCATCGAATGGTCGAGAAAATATGAGTCCGTTTCGGACTTGATATTTATTGTTTACGGATGTAGTCCTTAAACAGATCTTTCTAATGATGTGTCATGCATGTCAAATGGAGGTAGTATGCTAAAGTTACGACCTCGAGAAATTGATGTACCAAGTTATCCAATGGGGCCCACATTCTAGCGTTTCACCTCCTTGGGTTAGGTTTTTGGATGTGTAGGGTTTCCATTGTTTCTCAATAATATATAGGCCTTCGAGCCTCATTGTAATAGAGAGTTCAGAGGCATGCAGCCGCCACATCTCTTCTTAGAGATAAGCTACCAACACTCTAGCTAGTTTATTTCCATTCTGTATGTAAACAAGTTTCAGTTATTGATTAATGAAATGAAGTGTTATTTCCGCTGTATATTTGTTTCTATGGTTATTTGTGTATTCTGTTGCATTCCTGCATAAATCCGGATCAGTTTAATTGACAGATATTTATTAGTGTGGTAGAGGGATGATTCAGTGTAGAGATGCCAGGTGTACAAATAACGTTTTCATCTTTGATGACCTGGTTTAACGTATCTTTATTGTTGATCTGTGTTGGCATGTTCTCAAAATGACAACTAAGACCAATAATCCCCGAATTTGGTAATAAGGAAGAAATCTGTTGATGAAGTGGGAAGTCTTTGCATGAAATTAGATTTTTGATGAACTTGGTTCGATTGAAAAATTAAATGCACTTCCAGTAGTTTTGCCTTCTTTGGCAGTGAGCTAACAAATACTTTCTCTTGTTGGAAAATAATTATTAATTCATCCAACGATGTGAGGGATATCATCAAATGACCTGATATAAAAGAAGCGTGACATTTTCTCCTTTTTCATGGTTGAATATTCTCACTTCTGTAGGTGTCATGTACATATAGTCATGGGTTTTGAACATAGGCGGAGACACTGATAGTCTACTACCCCAACTACCCAACTTGCAAAAGGAACCCTTTCTATCCTTGACTGACACTATCTCCTTCTTAGTCACGTAGTATGTGCTTAACGATTGAAATAGTGGTTCTTTAATTTGGGTAAAAAAATGGCTTACCATCCAATAAAATACTTCAAAAATTCTCATATAATAACACATACACGCCCCCCAAAAAAACACATTAATCAATTTCATATTAATACAATGTAAAACCCTTACAAAAATCTAAACCTTTATAAACGATAGTAATGGATTCATCATAACATTTGGAATAATACCCTCCTTTTCATGAGCCAACATTGAGGATCTTAATATTTAAGAATCTCTTTAAAAAAACAATGTTGGCTCTTTCATATTACTATGTACAAGGCAAAAATATATCCCAAATGAAGTTCTAAATGCCATATAATATTTAATCATCCAAAAAGAATTCTTAAAGTTTGTTTTTTGAAATGAGTAATATTTAAGGTTAAAGTTTGGTTTATTAAATTTATATAAGTAAGAAAACATATGAGATAACGTCTTTATTAAAAAGCCATAAAACAAACTTGGTTTATTAAATTTATATAAGTAAGAAAACATATGAGATAACGTCTTTATTAAAAAGCCATAAAACAAACTTAAAAAATAAAAATGATTTAATAAGATTAAAAATTTCCCAAAGTTTATTAAAACATTTGTATTAGTTTTAATAAAAAACAATAATATCATATAAAACTTTTGAAGAGTTAGTGATTGGGTTACAATAATTTAAATCGAAAGGGATTTTTAATTTATATTCAGTTTAATGAGAATGATTTGAGTGACATAGATTGTAGTTTTTTTGAGTGATATAGATTTTATCTATAACCAATGTAGATCCAAATCCTATGCTCTATCAAGCACCGAGATGGATCAAATCTCTTGAGGTGCAAACCTCTTCTTAGGCATCCATTGATTTTATTCAAACCAAAAGACACATCTTTTTATTTAAGGTCCACATATAATATTTTTATTATTAATATTTAATATTATTTATGGCCGACATATAATATTTTTATTATTAATATTTAATATTATTTATGGCCGACATATAATATTTTTTATTTTGTTAGAAATGAACATTGCATGGTTTTAAGGCAAGGCCCTCCTACAACCATGGGTTGTTTAGGAGGCCTTGCACATGGTCTTAAAACCATTTGCAAGGCCCTCCTAAACCATGTACAATAAAACCATGGGTTGTTTAGGAGGCCTTGCACATGGTTTTAAAACCGTGTGCAAAGCTTCATAAACCATGTACAAAAAAACCATGGGTTGTTTAGAATGCCTTGCACATGGTTTTAAAACCATGTGCAAGGCTAGCATTTTTTTGCGGATAATTCAATTTTGTGTTTTTTTCTTGGACCCACATATTTTTTTTACAAATAATTAAATTTTTACTTTTTTATTGTTTTGCTAGGTAAGAAGATTACAACATCTCCCCCATATTAGATTGTTTTTGTGGCCAACATTTATTTTTCCCTATTAGAAAATTTATTTTTTATTAATAAAAATAATGTTAGGAAAGTGATATTATTTTTTATTTTTTGTTACAAAATCTCTCCCATAATATTTACTATCACTACAATTTTTGCCGACATGTTACAAACTTTACTAATGTTACATCACGTTACAAGATCTCTCCCATAATATTCACTATCACTATTATTTTTTACCCACATGTTACAAACCTTACTAACGTTACATCACGTTACAAGATCTCCCCCATACTCGACTTCAAAGCGCCTCTCACCGCAATTACTTATAAAAATTTGAAATTTAGTTTTTGAATAAAGTGATAATTATAAAAAATATGAGAAGTTATACAAATATTTTAAAAAGGAATTTAAATATCATCTAATTTTGATGTCTGTCAAAAATAGAAATTGTCTATTCATGTTGGTTGTAATTTTAAAGCGTAGGATCAACCAAATAGGAACAATTTAAATTGAATCATTTAGCTTTGGCAAAAAAAACTAAAATATCAAATTATGAATATAAAATTATTTTTAGTAAAAATTTGATGTGCGTAAAGTTTTTCATAAATCAATCCAAAAATCATAAATACAAGATTAATTCCATTTTTTTTAGTATACATTCTTTCAAGACAAGGACATAAATCTTAAAATTTTGCTTGTAATCAAATTATTCAAATCCACCAAGATGCATATTAATCTAACTTAAACTTGGGCAATATCATCAAAAACTCAAGATAATCCAATTCTTTCAAATTGAGGTATACAATCAACTCGGCTAAGGACAATTGAGAGTGTGCAAGTGTCGTTTAGCCACCAAAATCAAGAAAATTCAAATGACAAAATGATCAATCATCGACAAAACAGTTAGCTAAATGATGTAATGAAATGGTAATGATTTTTTACTAGCTGTTAATGGCATCACAAATTCATTATCACATGAAAAACTAGTAAAAGATTCCACCTATGAAAAGATCAACGAAAAAACTTGAGAAAGCAAACAATCACCAAGTCATCTTCCACGAAAAACCAAGTCAAAGAAAAGGCAACGCAAAAAGTCAAGGATTCAAAAGAGATCATCAAACGACTAATTGAATTAAGCAAGATAAAATCAAATCAAACCGAAAGCTAAATATTTACAAAATTTACATGGGGGGGCCTTGATTTTGTAAAATCAAGGGGAAGTTGTTGGGGGCCAACACATACCAATGTCAACATTTGGTTCATGTTTATGTTCATCTTAATCCTATTCAAATTTGTATAGACCTAGCAATTAGTGGCACTCTACTAGTACTTACCGTAACTACTTGTAGTTGCTGCAATGGTTCATTCATTAGAAGAAGATATAGTCGGTTAATTTTTAACTAATGTTCCCTTTTATTGTCGAGCTTTAGCATCCATGATTATTGTTAGCCCATGGCCATTAATTGTTGGGCTATGTTGTCTAGAGAAATTGCGCTAGTGGTATATTTTTTCTATGGTGAAAGCATGTGGAGAGGATCTTTTATGAGGGATGTCAAATATGCAAACACGATATTTTGTTTCCTATTCTGAAGATGGGCATTATGCTTAATTCTTTGCTTGCAGAGTCGAATTATTTTGGGTGGTTTTGCCTTGTTTGCAATAGTTCCTACCAAATTTTGATACATTGTATATCCAAAATAGAACAAATTTATCTCTGCTACTATCATCATGTAGTTCAAGATCAAAGAATATTAGGGTGCATGCAGATTGTATCATAGCATGTTGTTAGCTTGCAAACCCTCCTAAATTTTTACTGCATTTTTTAGTTTCCTAAATTTTTAGTGTGCTTTAAGTTTCTTATAATTAGGTTGGTGTTTATGGTCAAGCATTCAAATTCATCTATGTTTCTCTTGAGTGGGTATACGGTGTGAAGAGAAATATGGAGTTCTTTGAAGGAAAAGGATTTTTGTTTGCTAGCATTTATAGCTAAATGTTTGTGGCATTGTCAATGGTCCTAGAAAAACTTTATACTTCAAGCAATTTCTATATTGATCATTGTGTGAGACATATTTCGTTTAATTATGAGTGTCTTCTAGACCATTTTAACTTAGCCTTCTCTTTTGTATTTTTTCCTCGAAAATCTTGCATTGTCTTCAACTATGAAAGCAAGCGTAAGAGAAAATGTGACATTTTTTTTAGACCACTTTACCTACAAAATTCAAAGTCGAAATCATACTAGACGAAATTGTTTGTTGTTAGCAGTCTTTGAAGACGTACTTTTTATTCTATTTTTGGTTATCACTTGAAAGTAAGTTGATATGAGAACAAGATTAAGCAAGTTCCAAAATAAAAAAAGAATTTAATTAGTGGCCTAGTGCTCTATAATTTCACTAAGCTTCTATAAGCTAGAAGCAAAGCTTGATCAAATAAAAGCAACAAATCTTCTAAAAATTGATTTGAGACCCTAGCTATTGCCAAGCTAGAGTTAATGATGCATGAATTTTACAAAACAAGCAACAAATCTTCTAAAAATTGATTTGAGACCTTAGCTATTGCCAAGCTAGAGTTAATGATGCATGACTTTTACAAAACAACTTAGGTTTTTATAAATTTGGATGATTTCTTTGATCAAATGTAGAGAATAAAAGTCTTATGCAACCCCAAACCAAAATTGAGAATGTAAGAACTTTTTATAAAGACGTGACAAGGGATTTTACATTTTAATCTATTTCTAAATTTGAATAGAATGAAGTGTATTTATGGTTGAGAACATTATCTTATTTCCTTAAAAGTAAACAAATGTGGCATTCTTATCAAAAGCAAATAATTTTTTTCTCTCTACAACGTTTTTGAATGTTATCCTTGGTGGTGGAACAACCCATACTATGGTTGAAAATATTCTCAAATTTAGTATTAAAAATACAACACATTAAACACTATGGGTGGAACCTTCCCTAACTTCATTATTATAATGGATATTTATAAGCCAAAATCTATTTAAATCATAAAAACTAAACAATAATATAGTATCGTGGAGTAATTTCAAAAGATACAAGAAAAGAGAATAACCTATGACATACTAGTTGTATTTTCATTTTGGGTCTATGATATACCACTCATCTTTTTATTTTTGGCCATTTGATAGAAATGTTGCAAGGACCAAATTATTATATATAAGCACTCTCCAAAAAGGTTCCTTCATTTTTTGTTTCTCTTGTTCTTTTCTTTGTTTTAAATTTCTCTCTTAGAAGTGCACTTTCTGATACATAACATAATGTTTTCCCTGACATGTATCATCATAGCTTAGATATCTTATTTAAATACGTATGCTATAAATTTCACTTTTTGGGCACTCATGAGAAGCATTTACTCACACTTTCTGAAAGAATTCCCAAGTCACTATTTTAGAATCTTTGACTTACAACCTAATGTAAGAATGCGAAGAATAAATGAAACCCAAGCAGCATTGAAGTTTGTAAACTAGTGGAGACATGACCACCACAATGTAAGCACCAAGTGTTAAACTTGAGCATTCCAAGTGACACCCCATTGCATGCGTGATTTCCATTCTTTTCCAATGTAGATAAACTATCATAGGAGTGTCTTTTTATATATTTGGTAAGATAGTTTCCCATACTTATAAATGGTGTTTTTTTTTGTAAGGAATACTTTACAAGGAATTTCTAGACACTATCTTGTATTTGTAGATGACACCTAATGCAAATTTACCTATGTTGATTACGACACTTAGCTTGGTAGGGATATTGAGTAAGGCACACAAAAAAGGCAACTGGCACAAGGAATCGACCTCGAGGTCTCTTGTATCAAGTTCAAAGCACTCAATTATTAAGGGTATCCCATTGAGTGGCCTTTTACTCATGTTGATTGTATATTAAAATAGTCATCTTCATCTTCTTCATCTAAGGCTCTAATTGAAAACCTTTCCCTGTAGGAAAAAGCAAATGGAAAACATTATTGGGGCAAATTCTAATTATAACTTGTATCACATTATGTAAACAAATTAGATATTATTTCCACAACTTCTTAATGTCTTTTGCCTTACCCTCAAATATTTGAAAATACAAGTAGTGAAAAACGATGCAAGGAAAAAGAAAATGAAGATACTATCTAGTGTATTCACTTTTCCTCGTACATAAATTTTCTTAGATAACCCCTCACTTTGCCAGAAATCTTGTTCGTTCCTTTTTTATTAATCTCACTTTCAACTTTTGACAATGACGTGCTTCATATATTTCATTCAAAGTTGTGTCTTAAACATATATATATTTATCTTTAATTTACATCTCTCTCAACAACAACATATTCCAATCCATACACATGGATGATGTAGAATCCACCTAGACACCTTTTAGTAAATGATGAGAATCCCTACTGGAAAATTGTTGACGTGATGTTCCTTCTATGCAATGTGGATTGTTTATAGTATTTGATCCAATGGTTTTCAACTTCTTATTGAGTTGTACAAGTGACCTACGAATATGTCATCAAATGTAATGATGACCTTCAATTACCTGTTAATTCAACAATGCTTGGGAGATTCCCAATAATCCTTAAGAGATTCTCCTTACACATGAGCTTACTAGTCCTTGCCACAATCTCATTTTTGTTAGCCATCGATATATTTATTGTAATACTCAAAAAACTCCATTGGAAAGCCTTATTTTTTTCAATGTAAGGTTGATTTTATTATGAACAAGTATCTCACAACCTCTATTGTCACATCCTCCCACCATATGACCATTAATGATTAGCCCTTTAAAATCGCCTTTTCTCTCACCATATGACTATCAACGATGTTATAGCTGATTTTACCACACTAGGTGAATCACACTTGTATGGCCTTCCCATGTCCCTCTGCAGACTCCTTAGACCCCTTGGACCATTTTTTGTCCTTTGATGTTTCCTAGACCATCCCTATAAACATGTGAAAATTGCTATACACGACTTTTAAACCCCTTATCGCGTATATACGCAGGTTTGACCCCTAAAACTACGTACATCAGGATGTGTACAAAATCCAAATCCTTTTGGAGTTTTCCTTGACATGGATCCAAATCACTTGTCTCCTGGCCTTCCATATGCCTTGATATCACTCGGATTCGACCTTTCTTTACCCCTTTGAAAAGCTATATAAGGAACTCTTTGGATACATTGAAGGCATAAGAGAATTGAGAGCAAAGAAACTATAGTCCATTGTTGCCAGAACTTGTGCTTGAGTCTGCATCCCTTTGTCCCTTGGAGCACTTTTGTGTTCTTCCCAAGCTTGCCTTTTGCTTGTGAGCTTGCTATCGAGAGGTGGAGGATTGAGGTGGTGGAGGCCCAAGTGGGGGATTCAGTTTCTCCGATTCGCAGACATGCCGACAGAGGTTGTATTCATTGTAATCTCTGATTTTATATTAATAGAAATAGCTTTTCCTATCCAATAATGTATGTTTGAATGAATATTTTATCCATGGATGATTTCAAATGCTTATACATTGTTGATTATATATGCTAGAATAGATCTAACACCAATATATAGTATGCTTGTCTTGTTTACTTGTTGTTGAGGAAAGTGATTAATCAATTCAAGCTGAAGTTGGAAAGCTCAACGGGGATCTACTTCAACCGTATGGAATAAGGTACGAGGTCTGATCCTTTAGTGTTAGATATTTGATTTCTATTGCATATTGGAAAGGATTGATTTCTAGAGTCAAGCTGTCTGTTGTAGTACCCCAAGCCATAGGAATTTCTCTCCGTAACAGAATTGGTGACTTTGTTGGGGAGTTCCTAGTAGTTGTCCTTTCAGGGTTTTCTATCGGCATTCAATGACTTTGAATTGCTCTTTTTTCTCTTGTTTCTGTGTCAGGTCTGGGGGCATGTTTGCCTGGTAGTGTATGATTGGTGTGAAGTTTGTCTCAGCTTGCCTATTTACCTTTATTTTTATGCACCTTTCATCCTGTACGCGAGTTTTTAACTCAGATTCGCGTATATACGCAGGTTTCACTGCTATTTTCGCGTACATACACGAGTTTACTGCGAACAGTCGCATATGCCCTTAGTTTTACCTTCTAGAGGAAGATTGATTGTTGCTGGGTGATTTTGGATGATTGATGAGTCTCCTTTGATATTGCTAGAGTCCGTACACACCCCTGTTTCTAACTAGAGACGTTTTTTTTTAGGGTAATTTTTTTTTTTTTGAAGAATGTTCTTGTCATTGAATTTTTGATTTTTTGTTTTGGGATTAGTGCATTAGATTTCTTTTACCTTAGTACTTTTCTTGAGTGTTTCTTGGGTGTGCTTACAGAGTCTGGGGGTTGTAGAACCATTCTTTTGCTTTAGTATCTCAATTTTATTTCAAAAAATCCAAAAAATATTTGATTATCATTATGCATTGCATCTTGCATTTTGCATAGTACTTGCACTAGATTTGCTTTGGAGTATTAGTCAGGATTTCATATAGGAAATTTTGCATCTATCATTCGAAGAAAATTGTGCATTTCACGTAGTAGCATACCATGTTTTTCATGGACACAATGCATTTGCATTGATTGTTAGGTGTGCATTTTGCTTCATGCCGTGTCATAACGCCATTAGTTGCACGACCATATATCTCTTTTGAGTAATAAAGCCAATTAAAATCAATGCTTAATTAAAATGAACTACACTATTTTATTTGATAGGGTTCAACAATAAGATTAGGTTTTAAGGTCTTGGAATAGTTCATTGTGAGTAAATTCTCCAAGACCACTAAACAACAACATGTATGTGTCTGTCTAGGTGAGTGTGTGAAATTCCTTGATATAACTAGTGTTTCTCAGGAGCCTCCTCTCTAAAGGGAGTTAAGCACGAGGCAATGTGAGCGGTTATTGATTGGGATGACCCCTAGTCATAACTGAGTAGCGCCAGAGATCTTTCCAGGATTGTATTCATATCTGGGGTCTCTTTCGAGAGTTTCGGGCTTTGCTACCCTGCCCATACGGTCAATCCCGCCTGCGATTGTCCCCCTGAGCATTGATTATATTGAGGTGACCTTAGTGGCCTTACCTAGGATATCGAGGGGGTACTCTGTAGGGGTTATTCTGTGGGTGTCTCGTCCAGGTTGGGGTCGGACAGCATAGTCGCTTTACACGTTGAAGCTGAGGGCCACAATAATTGGTTATGTACCTCCGCTTGTTGTGTATGGAAGTCTCAAGCCTCTCCTAGGCGAAATATACCTGCTTCATTCGGGAGCTCATTTATCCTACCCTTGATTGCTTGTGTTTGGCTTTAGATTTTATTGGTGTATGCTCTATGCACGTTAGCTTGCCTAGGGTTTGCGTAGATAGAGAGTATTTTATATTTTTTGAGTCATTGTGGGTTCGGGTGCGGTGCCTCATCGTTCTCCTCCTATAGCAGGACTTCTTCCTTCTACATTTCCTCCTCCTTTTAGAGAGAGTGATAGACAGTCCAGGTGGACTACTTCGCACATTGATTCACGCACGATGGGAGACCGTATTGAAGGTATTCCTAAACCACCTTCTCCCATTCAAGTGGAAGATGGGGAGTTTACTCCTAAATATGATCCTTCACCTGATTTGACTGATTTAGGTCTTGTAATTTTTGAGATAGGTACTTTTCATGATAGACCTACTTACTCTAGTGTTGATCCCCCATTGACGCATTGCCGGTATGGAATGCCGGAAGATGATGAGACTCATTTTGAACCCGTGAGCACTAGTTGTGGTAGTTATGGTATGTCTGGTTTTCCCACACATGATTTGGAAATTCATGTAGAGTTGGAGTTTGAGCCTAACACTATGCCTGGGGGCACTCTCATTCCTTACCATGCAGAGAGGTTTGGGAGCACAAGTCACATTGCACCTTCCATCCCGGCAGTGGAAGCTACATCACATATTCCTCTTAGGCCTAGAGCTAGTGATCCTATTAAGATACCAGATCCGAGACGAGTGACTATAGGGAACAACACATACATAATTACACAGGTCCCTTCATCCTCTGTCCCTAGTTCTTCGAATGTTCACCCTCCACCTCATTCACATGGTCCTTCGGGCCGGAATGCTGCTACAAGTCACGTCCGTACTGTGGTTACTCAACCAGTTGTGTCTCAAGTTCAAGTACCGCCCATTGTTTCGAGAGGTCATGTTCATACTTCTAGAGGTCATGTTACTACTTCTGGAGCGTATATTCCTACTTTGGAAATGTATATTCCTACTTCCAAAATGTATATACCTACTTACGGAGTGACTCATGGGACATCTCATGCAATGACTTATGGACCTTATTATGGGATGTAGTATGGGCAGGGTTCTTCACCTTATGGGTGTGGGTATCAAAAACCCACTTACTGTCCAAATTATGGCTTTATAGCTCCGAATAGTCAAGGTACACCACACTATGGTGCTTCCATGCCACCCTATACGGGTCAAATGAGAGGAGGGCACTATGGCCAAGGACATGGTGGTTATGGTAATCAGACTTATGTGAATCAGAACTATCAGGGAGCGGTCAATCGACCTACTCATCCTAGGCTCCCTTTCCTCGCAACGCTAAATCTTCCTGACTTGTCGAGATTGACAAACGATCCTGTAGCTCATGACCCGGCTTGGCCGGCTGTCCTTACTAAGCTTCCCTCAGACATACCTAAATTCGAGGGCAAACCAGGAGAGGATCCGAGTGAACATGTTACTACCTTTCACCTATGGTGCTCTTCAAATTCCTTACACCAAGATTAGATCCATTTAAGGTTGTTTCAACGCACCCTTATAGGGCCTGCCATGAAATGGTATATAGAGCTACCTAGGGGAGCATTCGCTTTGTTCGATGACCTAGCGATGACTTTTCTTAACCACTTCCAGCTACCAGTGCGTTATGATGTTGGTACAAAACTCTTGTCGACATTTCGACAGGATAAAGCCACACATATCTCGGATCATATCCAAGAGTGGCGTAGATGGAAGAGGTTGATAAATCCTTTATACCACCGGAATTCCTCCTCGAATGGTTCCTTAAGTCGTTATTGCCTTATATAGCGAAGGATGTTTCTACATCCGGAGTGCAAAATGAGGAACAAGCCATTTTTAGGGCGCAAGAACTGGATTTGATTTATGCTCAATCCAGTTTGTTGTATGAGATCATTCACAATGCTTCGCGTTCTAGTTTCGACCCCAAAGTTAAACTTGGACCACATGCCGATGGCATTGTTGGTTGTGCAAGTGCTAAACCTGCGGATTCGGTTGCGAAACAAGTCAGTCAATTTTCAATCAACCAATATGCTTCGGGACAAGCCACGGCTTCATCTCAACCCACCCAAACGGCGAGTGTGATTTCGGTGCAATCGTCGAACCAGAAGGGTAACCAGTAACCCGGAAGGAATCAAAATAAGGGTAAGAACAATCGTAAGGGTGGGAATAGGAATAAAAATGCTAATAATAATGACAAGAACACCTGTAATGTTGGGGGGGACAAGCAAGCTAAACGTAAGGTTAAATTTCCTTTCAAATTGTGTAAGGAAGATCACCTCACTTACTTGTGCCCTTGTATCAATGAAGCCTCGAGATTCTTAGCGCAGGGCCTAGCTGTGCTGACTAACCCTTTACCTCACAATCAAAACATGAACTCGAGGACCCATGATCATTCTGGTGGTGATCAAGATCCACCGAAGGGTAGTGGTCGTGGTTGCATTAACATGGTACGTGCTGCAAAAGTTGTGACCCGTGCGAAGGACTATGGTTCGTCACAACCCAACCCAGGAAAGGAACCTGATCCACCAGGGACTCCTTTGCATATTGAATAACCCGTGGATAAACTTGAAGTTGCACCTCGCATTCCTAAGGGAGTCCTTAAGCGTTTGGGGTACAATCCTAATTCCCGAGCCGCCCAGAACTATTCTTTTGTCGAGGATTTGGGCCACACTCCTTGTGTGATGTCTGCACTAGAAGTACTTCAGAGTTGTCCTTTGCAAAGGAAGGCTTTGCTTTATACCCTTGGTGCGAATGATGATAATTCTTCCTCCGTGATTAAATTTAAAACCACAGGAATTCAGCCTCGCTTTCCTTACTATGTGTCTCTTTTGATTCATGTAGAATGTCTTAACATGACCGTCAAGCAAACTGTGATTGACGAAGGCACTACTGCTTCTGTGATGTCTTTATCATGTTGGAAGGGTTTAGGTTCCCCTGAGTTGTCTAAATCTGTGACCATGTTAACTGCGTTTGATGGGAGATCGTTTAGGCCGCACGGGATCCTTCCTTCCCTTAAGGTCCGTTTGGCAGGGAAAACCGTTGCGATAGAGGTCCAGGTGGTTGATGTGCTCCTTGACTACAATCTCTTGTTGGGTAGGAATTGGATGTACAGTATGCAAGCCGTATCTTCTTCCCTATTTCGTGTTGTATGCTTTCCATTTAATGGGAAGATAGTTACGATTAATCAAACGTCATTCAAGAATCCGTAGATTACCACATCTTTGGGAGCTTCGATTGCGATTGTAGAGCACTCTCAGCTAGCAACTAGGAGTGTGGGTGTGGGCATGTATCCATCCCTCATGGGAAGCTTTAGTTGTCCTGCACATATCCTTATGATAGGGTCTAGTTTCAGTGAGGCTTTGACATCTATGAGATCGGTGTCTTTACGCACGAGTCATATGGAAGATCCTTGGATTCTTCCTACATCGAATACTTCGAGTGAGCCCATCGTGACGGATGTGCTGTTGCTTGCAACTATGGTAGCTTATCAAGCTAATCTTGGATGTGTTACAGATCCTAGTCCTTCCTCTTCACGGATGGAGGAGGAGGACCCATATGTGCTGCTTGCATGGGCAGTACAGTCTTCTCATGCACACGACTGCCTTGATAGTTTTTTTCCTTCAGACGAAGCAATTATTGAGGCCATGTCGGGAGTTGAGCCACCATGGGGAGAGTTTCATCATAGATCTTACTTTCTTCCCGAGCTTGACCGCTTGGAGCATGAGAACTTTAGGGAGGTTCTTAGTGAGAGAATTGGTAGTCCCATGGTTCCGTTAAGCTCTCCTGGTCCGATGGATGATGGGAACATGGCAAATTTATCTCCAACGATTCCTATCAATATCTCTTGCAATCCTGGTAGAATAGAGAATGTCTATATTGGGGCAGAATGTTCCCATGCTAAGATTCAAGAATACACCGAGTTGTTTAAAGAATTTTGTGATATCTTTGCTTAGTCTTACGATGAAATGCCAGGTATCGACCCTCGCATTGTCGAACACGAGATTAAGACTTATCCCAATGCTAAGCATGTTCGACAACGCTTGCGTGCGATGAATCCTAGGAAAGCACCCGTGATTAAGGCAGAGATAGAGAAACTGTTGAAAGCCGGTTTTATCTATCATGTTCCCTTGATGGAGTGGGTTTCAAACCCCGTTCCGGTTGATAAGAAGCAGGGAGCGATCCACATATGTACTGATTTCCGTGATTTGAATCGTGCCTATCCTAAGGGCAATTTTCCCACACCATTTATTGATCAGATTTTGGATTAGTGTGTGGGTAGAGAGGTTTTTTACTTTATGGATGGCTTTTCTAGGTACAATCAGATACAAATTAAACCCGAGGACCAACATAAGACTGCATTTATTTGTCCTCGGGGAACTTTTGCATATCAAAAAATGCCTTTTGGCCTTAAGAACGTCGGAGCTACTTTTCAATGGGCTATGATCTTGATCTTCCATGATCTCAAATCGATTATTGAAGTGTTTTTGGATGACCTTGCTGCTCATTCTCGTATGAGAATGCGTCATTCCTATCATTTGAGATTGGTATTCGAAAGGTGCCGCCATTATTTGGTCAGGTTAAATCCTCACAAGTGCATCTTTTGTGTGAAGTCTGGTCGCTTATTAGGATTCATCGTTTCTAAAGAGGGTATAAGAGTTGACCCTTTAAAGGTTGAAGCAATACTTCAGTTGTCTTCCCCGAAAAACATTCGTCATCTTCAATGTTTGCAAGGCATGGAAAACTTCTTACAGAGATTCGTTGTCAATTTTTCCAATTTGACTAGAGGATTCATGCGTCTTTTGAAGAAGGACACCACCTTTTTTTGGGATGAGCGAGCCCAGGAGTCCTTTGATGCGCTCAAGCGAGCCCTAGCATTGGCCCCGGTGATTAGTCCCCTAGACTATAGCCGTGATTTTCTAATTTATGTGGCCGCATCCATGGAGAAATTTGGTATGGTTTTGGTTCAAGAGGATGAGGAGCTCCAAGAGCATGTCATATACTATCTGAGCCAGAATATTATTGATGCAGAGATCTGTTATTCCCATGTTAAGAATATTTCCTTAGCTACCTTACATACGGTTCAACGGTTGAGACATTATATTCTCCTTCACCAGACCTTGGTTATAGCCCATGTCAATTCGTTTCAATTCGTCCTCACTCGAAGGATGATTGGGGAAAAATATAATAAATAGATTGTCATCCTGTAAGAATTCGACCTCGAGTTTGTTTCGGCAAAATCGAAGAAATCGTTAATTTTTTAGGAGCTTATATCGGATTTCCCAAGCGAGGATGAGGAGTTTGTTTGTGAAGATACATTTATCGATGAGCACATCTTTTTAATCTCAACCTATAAGACCCATGGTATGGGGATATCATTATATATTTACAAACATTGAAGGTCCCTACTCACCTCTCACGGGATGAATGACGACGGTTACGTCACATGTCTAAGAATTACCTCATAGTGGATAACACTTTGTACCGTCGTGGGGTAGATTCCATTTTACGACGTTGTTTAACTCATGAAGAGGCTAAGGTAGTGTTGAATGATTGCCATGGAGGGGCATGTGGTGGTCATCTATCTGGGCTTTCTATAGCCCAAAAAATCTTAAGAGCGGGTTATTTCTGGCCGTCAATCTTTAAGGATTATGTAGATGTGGTCAAGAGGTGCCACCCTTGCCAGGTGTTTGCATGTAACATGCGCTCGAAACCTGCCCCGTTACATCCCATCATCACTGTCGGTCCCTTCACTAAGTGGGGGCTAGATTTTATGGATTGCAACCCAGCTTCAGCTGGGGGGAATCATCATATCATATTGGCTGTTGATTACTTCACGAAATGGGTTGAGGCTATGCCTACAGTTAAATCCGATGGTGAGACAGCCACGCACTTCGTATTCAACCCGATTATTACTTGGTTCAGTATTCCGAAAGAGCTTGTCACTGACCATGGCTTGCACTTTCAGAATCGTATGATGGAAGAGTTGGCATCAAAGTTAGGGTATAAACAAGAGCATTCCTCCTCTTACTACCCTCAAGCGAATGGACAGGTAGAAGCAGTGAACAAATCACTCAAATCCATTCTCCAATGAACCATCGCACAAAGAAACAATAATTGGCACATTATGTTATATCCTGCTTTGTGGGCTTATAGAACCACTGTTAAGACTGCCACAGGTTTTTCTCCATTTCAACTTGTACATGGAGTGGAGTCGGTATTGCCGGTTGAGTGCGAGATTTCTTATTTGAAGCTAGCCATAGAGCTCTTACCAGACACTTCCCCGTTGGAGGAGTGTTTGGTCCACCTTGAGCAACATTGAGATGCCTTGGTGGCTCTAGAAGTAAATAAGCGTCGCGTAAAGGTCCAGTATGATAAGTCTGTCCGTCCAAGGAGGTTTAGTGAGGGAGACTTGGTCCTTTTGTGGGATCAACTGAAAGAACCCTTGGGGGCAGGAAAGTTTAACCCCATGTGGCGTGGTCCTTACGTCGTCAAACGTGTGTTAGAGAAGGGTGCTTATGAGTTAGTGGATTATGAGGGAACAGCCTTGGCGGAGCCTAGAAATGGGCTCTATCTCAAAAAGTACTATGCATGATTTTCAGCCAAGGCTGGTTATTGTATATTATTGTACAGATTTGCATAGGTAGGTATTTTTCTTATGGTGATCGAGTTTGTGATTAGTTTTGGTTTCTTTTGGAAGATGTCAATGGAATCTTCGACCTTCATAGGATTCGTGGATGGTGCGAGCCATCATACTTACCACACAGCCTCTTCTGCTTGGGTAATTTATACTCCTATGGGTCAATTATTGTCTTCAGGAGGTGTATGTTTACGGCCATCTTCAAACAATGTTGTTGAGTATCGTGTCGTTATTGATCTTCTACATGATGGCATTCTACATGGCGTTCTCTCTCTTGAGGTACGTCTTGATTTGGAGTTAGTAGTGTCATAGCTTAATGGTTTGTACCATGTTAGAGATCCGACATTATTAAGAAGATTCTTACGTGTGAGATTATTAGAATGACAATTTGACAATATAACATACATACATATTCCAAGAATTTATAATCAAGTTGCTGACTCATATGCTAACTACGTGTTAGATTGGCATTTGTTTCATACACAATAAGCTCATCACAAACATAAATTTTTACACATGTAAATAAATAAACCAATCATTATAAAAGTTTTTATAAACATCCAAAATGTGGTAATACATAGTGTCATAATACAAAAATGGGGCTCTCGAGCCACCAAAATATAATACACGGTAGTAAAAAATGTATCACTCCCAGGTATCTAAGCCTGTGGAGGAGGAGGGGGGTTGTAATAATGGAATGTCACTATGGCTATAGCTAGCTGTGGAAATAGCCACACCCATGCTTGTGGTACACCCACCACTTGGCGCTACATGGCCTCAGGCAAGTCCTCGACTTACGCCATGGGTACTTAGTGTGTCAGTCTCACGAAGTTGGTGTGAATGCTTTGGAACGTCCGCTCTGCATCCACACTTGTGATATCGTCTCCTCTTCCCCTCCATCTATGACAAGGGAAGCCTTCAGGATTTCATGATCCCACATCTACATGCATATGGTAGATGTCACTCTGGGAAAGTCAAACCCTAGTTTGACCCCGATCTGGAAAAACCCTAAATACTAAAACTGCTAAGTTTTGGTACATTCACTATATCCTGAGATTGGAGAAGGATTAGGAATTGAAAATTGCAGAGGCTGAATATAAAATCCTGATTTATACTGTTTCCAAAATTCAGCCTCATATTCGCTATATTCTGGGAGCTATGACCCCTCCACGTTAGGGTTCCATCCTCTTCCATAATTCATCCCTAAACAGGACACCTGGGGAAAATTGCTGTAGCGTGGGATACAGAGGTCCAAATGGAATTCCTGAAGATGTTCCAAAAAGAACACAGAATTTACTTTCTGTGGTCCAAATTTCAGAACCTGAAGATGAACCAGTGACACGTGGCATTCCATACAACTTCACTGTTTGGAAAAGTCCTGTAACAGGTCACCTTGGGAAAATGATCATAAATACCAATTGGTGAAACCAATTCTGATGAAACCTATTATTTTGGATTAGGGACATGTGAGGTTATCTCAGTGCAAAATTTCAAACATAGAGGAGCAGTAATTTCAGATATATCACAGAAACAGTAATAGGCATTTCTGCAGAAGAAATTGGAAAACTAGGGCTTCCTGTTCTGGGAGCTTCCCTCCACTGTTTTCAGAAAAGGAGTACATTGGACAGCTCCATTTGAAGAGATCTATATTTATATCCAATCAGATCTAAAAGATTCCAAGTTTTTAAAATTAGATTTTCTCTGACAAGCCCTAGATCAGCCAGCTCCGGAAGCAGGATGGACACCTCAAATCGGTAAGATCTAATATTTTGCTATTTGCATTTGAGGTTCTCATTTCAAAATGATCTATCACATCAGCTTGATGAT
>LPNX011049932.1:4216-16613 GCA_001517045.1 Pseudotsuga menziesii
TTGACAGATTTTTCCCCTGGTTCTAGCTCAATCAAGTTCTCAATCTTCCTGTTTGGTGGGAGCTCCATCGGAAGATCTTGGAACACATTGTGGTGTTTCTTTATTAGCTCTTGTATCTCTGGTGGTTTGTAGTCATCTCCTTCACATGTTAGAAAATCCATCTCTTGACATTGGATTACGTAATTAGGTGCTCCTTTTCGAATTAGTCTTTCCATATGATGTGATGTAACCAATTGAGTTTGAGGTGGTTGGAAACCGTACAACTTGTACTTTTTCCCTAGACATTTGAACTTGATGTGATTATCTTGATGGTTAGCAAAGTAAGGACCCAATGCTTGCAACCATTAGATTCCCAATAGAACATGTACACCTCCAAGAGGTACTACAAACAAGTCAGATTCTAGGTTATACTCTTGCATTTGTAATTTAACTTGTAACATTTTCCAACATTTTCAATCTTCTTTCCGTCAGCTACCATAACCTTCATGTTATGCATTGGAAAAACTAATAAGTTGAATATCTTAGCAAGATTAACATTAATAAATTTTTGTGTATTGTTGGTATCTGTGAGAATCAAGACATTGTTGTTGTTGATACCCCCCTTTAGATTTAGTGTTTGTGGTTGGAATATCCCTGTAATCGTAGCTAATGAGATTTTGGTGTATCATCTTCTAGTTATGAGTGGAAGTTATGATGGTTTCATGTATCCTCCTCACTTGAATATTCACATTCTAATATTTTTCTTCTTCTTCAGCTTCGAAAGCATACAATTTCTGTGGGGGTTTCTCCTTTGCACATCTATGCTTAGGATCCCACTTCTCTCCACAATATTTTCAATTATCTTCACTCATCCTTTGGGCTTCTAAAATGGGCTTTGCTCCTTCCCTTAGATGCAGCGGTGTATATCTTAAAGTATCGATATTCTCTAATTGGGGATGGTTCCTCTTGGAGTAGTTTTTGTCGAAGCTATGTTCAGTGGATCATTTAAACTTGTTCTCGGTGATCTTGGCCTTACGTATTTTCTTCTCCATGGTAAAAGTGCTATGTAATTCTAAATCATCCTAAATGTGTGGTTTTAGTCCATGGATGTAATTTTGTAGACGTTGGTCATCAGTTACTTCTAGTACTCAAGTTTCCAAGGCTTCCCATTCACATGTGTACTCATCTACACTTCATTTCTGCTGCAACCTAGTGATCTTGTAAAATAAGTCTTTCTCGGTTACCCCTTGAAACCTCTTAAGAAGATTGTTTTCAAAGTTATTCCAATTAAAGTAATAGACTTGGGTCGTTTTCTTCCAACATGGGTACCAATTGTAGGAATTTCCCTCTAACTCAATGGTGGCGTACTTAATCTTCTCATTGTCATAAGGTATGTTATGGATGTCAAATTATTCCTCTACTTTATTGATCCATGCGATGCATTTTCTTTCATCCCCATCAAATTTGGGTAACTCTAGTTTTACCCTTATCCGGTATCTGTGTGCTTGGGGAATTGATATTGATGAAATGTTAAAGAAGGGAACTTCATGGGGTGGCATTGTGTCATGTCAACCTGGTGATTTATGCATATTTGGAGGAGGTGTATTGAAAGGGTCTAAGTGTGCATTATGGCTAGGAGGGGGAAGCAAATTTTGTAGTGGTAGTCTGGACAAAATAATTTCAAGGGACTCTTGAGTTTTCTTTTGATATTCCTTCAATGCACTGATTCCTTTCTCTATTCCTACCTTGAGTCTTGTTAATTCATTATTGTTTTTATTGATTTCCACCTTGATTTCTACATATATCTTGTTGGCATTTTTCATCCAATTGGTCCAATATGGAATTGATATCTCCCATTATGGTGACTACTGGGATTTTCTCTATGTTGAATCTTGATTTGGGGAGATGTGTCAAGGATGAGGGTGAGAGATGGGGAAAGAGGGGTGAAAATAATAGGAGAAGAAAGTGGCAGGGAAAGAAGGAAGTTAGGAACGCACAGAAGGATTGGTCGTGGAGGGTGTTTCGGTGAGAGGGAGGAATATAGGGTGTGGAAAAGATGTCCAGATAAGGATGGGGGTATGCAGGCATGGAGTGAAGCATATGCAAATGATGGAAAGAGTGTGTGGGTGTAAGATAGAAGGTGGAGTGGAGTGAGGGGTCATGGGAGCTAGGAGCATGGATGTATGGAAGGAGAAGCAACACATGGGAGATAGATGGAAATGAGACACAGATAGGTTGAGTAGTAGAGAGGACACAGGGACGGGAAATGATGGCTTGGACGATGATCAAGATCTTTGATGATGACGACTGTGCACAAGAATCAACCTGGATCTAATACTAGTGAAATGATTTGAAACCAAATAAAACTTGGATTGATAAAATATGTTTTTATAAAAAATTCTGATATGATAAAATTACAATAAGCCTTTGGGCTTATATAAGCCTTATCGTGACTATGCGTAAAGTCATAATAGTTCATAATTATTTTTTTATTGTTCTTAAAATTTTGGTTAGGTTTATATATATAGATTATATATATAGATATATATATATATATTCCACGGAAAAAAAGCGTAATTTCATTCATCTTTCGAGATCAAAATTACAATCTGTATATTCACTTGTCGTGAAATCATCACCAAAATCAGAAATCTGTAAAAAGACTATAAAAGTCTCAAGTCTGAACTATTCTAATGTTCCATACATAGAAGCCCAATATCATTCCTTTCTTTCTATCACAGTATTCGTAAATACATTATAGTGCTGTTTGTCAAAATTTATAACAGTTTATGTCCTGCATAACACCTAGCTGTACCAAAAAGTAAGATATAATAGTCTGAACTATTCTATTGCTCCAATCATAGAAGCCCGATATGATTCCTTGCTTTCATTCACAGCATTCATAAATACATAATAGTGCTGTTTATCAAAAATATAATAGTTTATATCTTGCATAATACCCAGCTGTACCAAAAAAAAGATATAAAAAGTTTCAGTTCAGAAATCTTCTATAAAAGGCCGATGATAAAACCCCTGCGTAATGCCATCATGAATTTCTTTCACTGTCCAATAGCCCTCTGCCAGCCTGAGCCCTTCCTTAGAAGCTTTGTCCACTTCTTGGTTATTGTCCCTGTAAACATGCCGGCAGGAATAAAAGTCAAGGCGCTGCAGTAGAAGTCTGATTGAGTATAAAATATGAGCAAGTCTCAACTGTCTGCAATCTTGTGTTCGATTTATCCAATTTATTACATTCAGAGAATCCCCCATGAAATTCAATTTGTTGCACCCTTTTTCTAGTGAAAAGAGCAGCAGGAGTTTGAGGCTCATAAGCTCCGAGAAATTACTGGTGCCCCCCCCCCTAGTCCCATGGTGAGAACAAAGTAATGTGAGTCTGTAAGGTACAGGACAGCACCACCTCCACATAAGGCATTTTGTGCAGCCCCATCGAAGAAGGCCCACGGGGATGAACGGTCAATTTCCATTTCTAATCTACGCCGTTCTCTAGCCACCCTGATATATTTCGGATAGGAATTATAATACCCTACTGACAGAGCACCTATAATCGCCGGGGAATTAGCAACATCCTCAAAGATGGCCTTATTGCGAGCCAGCAAGATCCCCCATGTGACTAGTAGGGGTAGTATCTTATTCTTTTTATGAGTTCTCCTCCTCCACCATAACTCGCATGCATTATACAGTGATGCCCCTTCCCATTGACAGTTAAAACCAACCAGCAGAGAGACTTCCCTCAATACTGCCGTCGCAAAAGAACATAGTAGAAAAAGATGACATGAATATTCCAGTTCCCTTTTGCACAGCACACACCAACCAGGTCCATGGAAAGACCTCTTCTATAGCACATCCCACGTCGAAACCTTATTGTTGAGGACGCACCACATAAACAATTTGGTTTTTGGTGGACACTTCAACTTCCACAACGGCCTCCACCACCATACTTCATCCCTTTGAACCCCTCCTTCGTTAAGACACAGATATCTAGCTTTTGGTGTATAGACCCCTTCCGGATCGGCCTCCCACACCAAGGTATCTTCATGATCAGTAAGTAGGATATTCACCTGCACCAGATCCCTTATAAAACGCTCCAGAAATCTAGTCTCCCAGGCCCCCAGCCCCAAGGAGGCAGCCCTTCTCCAATACTGATTCCATGGTTCTGCAGGCCTTGGGTCAGCAAGATGATTCAGAGTAGTGAACCCATTGTGTCTTAAGGCCTCAACCACATCATCAGGAAGAACATGCTGACGTATACTACCCACCCAGGGATCCCGACCGATCAGGACTTGTTCCCCATTTCCAATGTCCCAAGCAAGATTGCTTTCAATCAGATGAAAGGACTTAATGATCGCCTTCCAAATCACCGAGCCCCCTGTATGAACTTTCCTGGGATCTCTAATCCAATCTGCAAGATTCACTCCATGCAGATATTTATGCTTAATCACCCGTGTCCATAAGCTGCAGGTTTTCATCATCCTCCATCCACCCTTAGTGGCCAGAGCTTTTGAGAAAAGAAATATGTCCTTAAGTCCCCACCCTCCCAGACCTTTTGGAGCCGCAATTCTTCTCCAGTTCACCCAAGGAGTTACCTGAGCATCCTTTTTGCCGCTCCAGAGAAATCTGAAACAAATCCTTCTAATCCTCTCCAGTATCCCTTTCGGAATCCAGGATAATGACATCCAATAAACCGAAATTGCTTCTAGAACCGCTTTGACTAAGACTAATCTTCCTGCTCTTGAAAGCCACTTATGACTCCAAACCATTAATCTCTTCTCAACTTTCCCAACTAGCCACATCCAATCCTGTTTCCTGTACAAGATTGCTTTTAGTGAGAAACCAAGATACTTTATCCCTTCATCCAAACCAGCTGAAATGATAGGGAAAAGTCTTCTAAGTTCATCCTCCTCTTCTGGTCTTAGCAAATGAGTGGTCAGAGATGATTTACCAAAGTTTATCTTCATTCCTGTATCCTTAGTGAAGAGGTCCAGAATGTCCTGAAGTGCTCTAGTTTCACCTCTGGAACCCGAGCAAAAGATCAACACATCATCCACAAAAAGGAGATGGGTGACATTTAGATATGGTTCAATCTGAATCCCAGCAAAGCGACCATCAGCTTTAGCTGCCCTTAAAGCCCTACTGATTCCTTCAGCAACCAGCGAAAAAAGGATCGGCGACAAGGGGCAGCCTTGTCTCAGCCCTCGCTCAGCATGAAAAAAGGGGGAGGCCGCTCCATTAATTAGCACAGCAAAGGAAACAGTAGTTAAGCATGACATTATCCATCTTATAAAATTGATGCAAAAACCTAGATGGGTAAGAAGCATCCTCAAATAAAGCCAGCTAACTTTATCATAAGCCTTTGAGAGATCAAGTTTGAGAATGGCCCCTTTCAGCCTCTTAGTTTTTATACTGTGGAGTCCTTCCTGAGCCACTCCAATTGCTTCATGGATCTGACGACCTTCCAAGAAACCAAACTGTTCGTCAGATATGTGTTCTGAAAGTATGACTTTCAGTCTTTGTGCTATTACCTTTGAAATAATCTTATAGACACAGTTGCACAAGGAAATAGGTCTAAATTCATTTAGAGTGAGGGGGTTGTCCGAATTTGGAATAAGAGCAATAAAGGTAGAATTGAAGCTAGCCAGGATCCACCCAGACGACCTGGAATCTTCTATTGCCAACAGCAAGTCCTTTCCCAGGATATCGAAAAGGTCCAGGAAGAAATCAATCGTCCAACCATCTGGTCCAAGGCTTTTGTCTTTCTGAAAGCTGCCCATTAACTTTTTGAGTTCTTCTTCCGTTACTTCCCTCATAAGGGCCCTATTTCCCTCCTCTTCCACATAACGGGGAAAAATCTGAGCCAGTCTAATGACCTCTTCAATAGTGGCCTGAGGTGGAGCTTTAAACAGATGTTGAAAATGTTTAACCCCACAACGAGCTTTCTCTTCAAAAGATACATGTGTAGAACCCTCCTCATCCTGCAAACTCCAGATGGTATTTGCCACCTTCCTACTTCTGGCATATGAATGGAAAAATTTTGTATTGTTGTCCCCGCATTCGAGCCAAATAGCTCTGCTTTTGAGCCTCCATTCTTCCTCTTTTTCCAAGAGGAGAATATTGCGTCTACCCTCCAACCTGGTCAGGAATTCCTTCGATTCTTGTGAGGAAAAACCCCCACCTGCACCTTCATAAATCTCCAGCAACACAGCCTCCACTTGTTTCAGTTCAGTGTCATCTCTCCTTCTCTTATCAGCTGCCCACTCCTTAATCAAAACTTTTAATCTTTTGATATTGTCTGCAAATTGCAGGGCAGCCGATCGAACGTTTTCCCCCACAGTTGGGTTCCAATGGGAGAGGACAAGGTTTTTGAAAGACTCGTCCTAGAGCCAGATTTTATTGAATTTTAGATGGCTTGGAGGGTTGTTAGGCCCCTTTTTGATTTCAAAGAAGATCGGTGAATGGTCAGAATGGCCCCCACTGCCCACCCATTGTCTTACTAGGAAAAATCTATCCACCAGTTGTTCAGCTATCAGAAATCGATCAATCCTTTTAGCCACTTGTGCCTCTCCACAGCGATTATTTCTCCAGGTGGGCCTTAGCTTGACTGGTTCAATATCCAACAGACCTTTCTCCAACAAATTCTGAACAAAATACTCAGTCAATGAGTCAGTCCGAGCACGAGGACCCCAAACTTCAGAGTGCCCCAAAGAAAAATTGAAGTCACCACCAAGAACAAGCGAATCTCCAGACACCAAAGGATTTTGAAACAGGGCATCCCAGAAGGGGACTCTGTTCAAATAGGGCCCATAGACATTAATCACAGAAAGTGTGAACCCCAACTCTTCACAGTGCAAATATGCTCCCAACACCGATTCCATCCCCCAGGCGTTTACCAGCTTAACACTACACTTTCTCCATCCCACTGCCAGCCCTCCAGATCGGCCATTTGCATCAAGAGTCAAAAAACACCAGCCAGGTAACCAATTTTCCAGCTTCTCCTTAATCACTTCTCCTACTCCTAAGGTCTCTTGTAGCAAAATCACGTCATTGTGTTCAAGAGTAAGCATCCTTACGAAGGCTGATTTCTTCACAGGCCCAGCCAGCCCTCGACAATTGAAGGACAAAATTTTCATTTTCAACCTCTTTTCTTGGCCTTCTTCGCTCTAAGGGCTGATTCAATCGAATGTTGTTTACCATCTAACAAGTCCTCCTTTGCTCTGGATTGGGCCTTGGAGAGGTTAGTCTTCCTGCCCCTTCCTCGCCGCACAGAAGTGGGAACTTTGGCCAATCCAGATGCCAATTTTGTCCTAGACCTTAGGAAGTAGGACGAGTCCGAAGATTCTGAGTGAGAAGGGCAGGACACCACAAGAGAGGAGTCGGGATCAGGTTCCAAAATGACACTGGAGGGCTCTTCTATAGCATGAAAAAGGTCAGGAGCAATCGCAGTAATGACAGTACCGGGAGGGGAAATCAAGCCGAGTTCATCCTCAACTGGGAAAGGAGGGGACACAAGAAGGGGCATAGAGAAGCTCGACCGACCCGACAAAGAAAGATTCCGCAGACCTTCAATCCAGTCAAATCCTAAAAAAGTTACATTATTCATGAACAAATTTACATTTGTTGACAGAGAGAAAGAAGAAGTACCCGAAACAGAGGGGTCCTTTGGGGGGGTAGCATGATCCTGTGCTTGGACTTGTTCAGGAAATTCTGATAGGACTTCGACCCTCTCAGAAATTGCAATGATTTTTTCTGCTCCTACCATTTCAAAGACCAGATCGTCCACTGGAATATGTGCTGAAGAAGGAGGCGCTGCACTCTTTACAGTCTGTTCCTCACCTAAAGCCACCGCACCTTTCTTCCTGAGACCAAATTTAGCATGTTTGGGTAAAATGCAATCCTAGGCCGGATTCCCATATGCATGACACCATCTGCACCGGAATGGAACGTTTTCGTAATCCAAAATTTGAGGGATGATCACCGGCCCCCATTCCAGGTTGATGGATTCAGCCAATCCTTCCCTTATATTGATATTCACCAGGATGCGAGCCACCTTCTTCACATGGGTATCCATGAAAGATAAATCGGCCTCCAAAAAGTTCCCCAGGATATCTCCAATCCTCCTGAAGTGGTACAGATCCCAGAAATGGAGAGGGAGAGCTGGCATTCTCACCCAAATGGGGATTTCATCTACCCTTTCTTTGCTTGCATCAAACAAAGGGTTCCATGATTTCATGAGAACTGGGGAATGATTGATATGCCAACTTTTGCTCTGTATCCATAAGAGGTCCTCCTCCTTTTCCAGGTTGAAGGCGAACCAACCCCTGTTCAGCATCTCCACCAGCGGGGTGTATCCTAACTGTTCCCCCCAAGAAACCCGCGCCCATTCTTGCACAGTCTTCTTTGCAAATTGCCTCCCCATAAAGCGTCCCACCAGCATGCTTTTCGCCATCTTCAACACCCCGTCCCACACTAAGTCTTCCCCTACAGCATAGTTCCGAATTTTTTTGGATTTAATCCAGTTTCTTCTACGACGCTTTGGTGAACCCCCTTCACCAACATTCCGGCCAACAAGTTCCTCCAAAACACCACGACTTCCTCCAGCAGTAAACCCACAAGGGGATCCAAACCCTCGCTGTTCCGCTAAACACAAGGGAGACCTCCAGGCTTCCACCGGCGCAAACCTTCCAGAACCATCACCTTGGTAGGGCTGTCCATCCCTCCCATCGAAGGCCGTCTGAACGAAACCCTCTCTGGGTCCACATTCAACCAGAAAAACTGGTAACGGAGTCCCACCTGAGCTGGGAAACAAATCCACCTCCTTCCCCCTCGGACTGTCCAGTAAATCAAATGGAAGAAAAGACAAGGAGTCCCCCTGAGGACCAGCAGGGTATTGTAACACCGGTGAAATGAAGAAATCTGAGGGCGAAATTTCAGCTTCCAGATGTAACGGCCCTAAGTTAGCCAAAACGTGATCTGCCGGTCCCATCCTAGGGAAAACCTCATCTTTCTCCATTAATCCTCCACCTAGCGTCCCCCAGATGTCAGAGCTCTCTAGCCTGTCACTGGAATAATCCACTGCCTCAAGATCCTCCAAAGCTGCCATGGGGATAACCGTAACAGTCACAAACCCTTCAAAATGCTCAAACTTCAACAAACCCTAAAAAACTAACCCCAGCTCAAGCTAAGATACAAGACAAGACCAAGGATCCAGCGTTCAAGAGAGCTAAAAGCCAGCCATTAATTGTCAGGCCCCTAGCCATGGCTAGAGGACCTGTTCACCGTACTAAGCCTTCCCTCCATTGTTGGACACTTATTGGTTGTCTCAGTTAACATCTTAAGGTTGATATTGGTTGTCTTAACTGTTGTACCTTCTATTGTTTTTGTCTAGTCCTATCCTAAATCTCTCTCTCTCTCTCTCTCTCTCTCTCTCTCTCTCTCTCTCTCTCTTAGGTATGTGATTAACCTCAGGTAAAGTCTAGTTACTTGTTCCATTTGTTGACTTTCCTCTCAGAGGCAAGATTTGATCTGAATGTAAATTCTGAGTATAAGGAAGGTCCAAATCAGTCCCACTCAACATATAAGTTATTATATCTTTTTTTTTTGTTATTTATATTTATTAATTGATGTCCTATTGTTCATGATTTTATTTCAGAAGTACTATTTATGATTTTACTGTGCATTATTGCAGTTGTTAATTTGTTATGTTTCAAACCATAACTTTAACATAGTGATCCTTAGTGACTCTTAAAGTTGAAAGATAAAAATTATATTTTTTATTAGTTATAATTTTACTACTACTATACTTTTACTTCAATATTATTTTTATAGTTTAAATTTGCATTAAAGTACAAGTTTGTCAAATTTTTTTGAAAAATTACCTAATTTTAATAGTTCCTTACTACCAGGTTTGAATTGCAAACTCATAATTTTGTGAGAAAGCTTCTTGGATTGACACCATGCTGCCTAGAATGATTTATAATCCCTTCTTGTTGATTTGAAGTTGATTTGAAGTTATGCTTGACTTCAAATGGTTGTTTTCTTAGTGTTATTCTCTTATGGATTGGACTTCTCTTGATAGTTTGTTGGGAACCCCTCATTTGATCCCCATGGAGGATTCACTTACTTTGAGATCACCCTACATGGGTTGAGGAGTGTTATGCAACTTATAGGAGGGCATAAGGCCTTAGTTGGCATGTGGTACCTTGGATTCTTATTCGGAGGATTGTAGATAACTTGAGGATGATTAGGGTGTTAACAATTGAAATTTTCTCACTTTCCATATAATCGGTTCAGTCAGCTTCATATGTCACTTTGATACCTCATTCATGTCTCATGTATTAATTTGTCACAGTGGTTTAGGAACTGAAAACACAGTCTCACAAAGAATACAGACAAATATGCATAAAATTGGCAAAATGGTGCTGCAATGGAAGTAGTAGCTCTATATAATCAAAAGAATAATGAATAATACAATATAATGATCATGAAATATGCATGAATCCCAAGACAATTAGAATTCCCAAGGAGGTCATTCGAATTGAATGAATGGCTGTCGCTTAACTAACGTTAAGCCACAGTAAACACACTAGTTAACCAACTGATCAAGTGGCGATTGACTCAACTGAGTCCTAACTGAAGTCAAAGTGCAATAAATTACTGAGTCTAATTGAAGGTAGCTCAGAAACATGTCACTGCATGCCAACCAACAAGTGGTAGCACATAAATCACCCCAATGAACCTCGATGAGGTTAACTAAAGTCAAACTAGCCATCAGAGGTGGTTGTAGGTGCCCATGTTGACTCCAGTTCATTAAATATTAATTAAATAATCAATATAATGAAAGGAGGCACCTTCACCACTCAGATTTAACTAATTGTAACCATCAATTATCAATTAAGTGCATTTATGACACTCAGATCACTCCCAGAGTGGTCCAGTTAGCCTCACCGAATGAAGGAGAAGGCTTAGTTGGCCTCCTTGAGTGAAGGTAGACATGGGTGTGCTCATGCTGATGTCATACAGTGCTCCTCTGATGTCAATTAAGTCAATAAAACTTAGGATAGTGGTTTAACTAGGAAAAATTTACCAAAGTAAGTGTGCATGGTGCGTAAATGTCTCCAACATCATGGACCTTGGAAAGATAATAAAAAACCCAAAATGGAAGGAAAATCCCATAACACTTAAAATATGTGTGCAAATGCATCGATAAAAATATGCAACGGAATAAACTCTATCCACACACATCTAGCATGCATATATCAACATGTTCATCACAGACTTTAATTAAAAACACTGAATATTCCAATGCAAGAGAATAGTTATCTTTAAACAACTAATATCCAAGTGACTAGATGTGTACGAGTGATTCCCCCCCAATCATATGCACTCTATCCAACATATACTATTTATGTTCAAAGGCCATCCCCAACATGGGATATGAGGGCACTATGCTAAAGGAAATACCTACAACCATCTCTCTCTCAGCACACAACCCATTCTACTCTCTATTCTCATCCAAATTCTCATAAAAGTATTTGTAGGGATCCCAGTCAACCCTCACAAGCTTTTCCCTACAATACCCTCTGCACACAACACCCTTCTGGGGTCAGGCATCTCCTTCCTTGATCAACAGTTCTATTCGGTGATCCATTTTTTCAAGTGCTTCCAATGTGTGCATAGAAGGAGACCAATATACAATATGTAGTTGGAGAACCACATGTAGTATTAATTTGTGGCTTCTCAAGCATTTGCAAGTAGAAAAACTAAATGGTAATGGATCCTAGTTTCCCAACCTCTGTGCTCACTTACAATCACCTATTTTCCCTTCAAATCTGTACTCCTATTTCTAAAACTAAATTTCTAGGTCATGCAAAGTCTGGAAAGGAAAATTTTAAGGATCTATAATTTTATAAAAGTGTGAAAACCTTAGCGAAACTTACTAAGTCTTAGTTTTGCAACCATAAACATTTTGGTGATTTTTTTCAAAAATATTCAAATTTCTAAGGACTTTATATATGATTTTCGACAATTTTGGCAATTTTTATAGTAAAAAAAACTATCCCATGGAATTTGGGTGAATGATCCTTAAAAAAAAGGAAAATTGGCAAATAATTTTTTGGAAAAAAGAGTCAAAAAATATCCCATGGGATAAATCACCCCGTCCCTAAACATTCATTAGAGGAAATTTCAATTTAAAATGGGCCTTCCAAAAGTAATATAAATTTCATGTCATCATGTATTAACCAATCAAAATTCTTTAAAATTCAAAAAGGGATCACCTCTTAAACAAAATTTTAATATAAATTTGGGAATAGGTATCATAAAAAAAAATACTTTTTTTGTTCGTATTTTCAACATATCTCCTTATGTTTTTACTCAAATTTCGATCAAGAGAGCTCGTTCGATGCGG
>LPNX011049932.1:16822-114054 GCA_001517045.1 Pseudotsuga menziesii
GAGCTCTTTCGATCGAAATTTGAGTAAAAACATAGGGAGATATGTCGAAAATACTAACAAAAAAATAGTTTTTTCTTTTCTTCCTCCAAAATTAATAAATANGAGTACCCACTCAGCATACTTCTGATGGGCCCCGCTACCCCAAAAACAAGAAATACCTGAAAAAATCTGATGATGATGTCATCATCACGTTTTTTCAAGTTTTTCTTGTTTTTGGGGTAGCGGGGCCCATCAGAAGTATGCCGAGTGGGTACTCGTTGGATGCGGAATTTAATTCTACATCCAACGAGCTCTTTCGATCGAAATTTGAGTAAAAACATAGGGAGATATGTCGAAAATACTAACAAAAAAATAGTTTTTTCTTTTCTTCCTCCAAAATTAATAAATATTATTTTATTATTTTAACTATTATTTTATTAATTTTCCTTAGGAGGCCCATTTTGAGTTGAAATTTCCTCTAATGTTCCTTGCAGTCTCGTAATTGGTCATGAATGACAATGGGGAGATATGCATATTGTAGATCTCCATTAGTGAATGATGGTAGAATGAGTGTTTAATCCAAGGTATATGAGATGTTGGTGAAAGGACAACTGAAGAAAAAAAATGTCACAAAATTGAATTTACCCCCATTCTTCAATAACAACATGAGGTGAATTTTCCCTCCAACCTCACAGATCTATTAAATGATTGGATTCAATTTTCAGAACAAGGTAATTGGCTTATTTAAAGCACATGGAATAATTTGCAATATTTCTAAGGTTGACACTTGGCAAAAAATGGTTGTCTCCCATAGCCCCCCCTTTCCTCTTCTCCTCTGGTGTAATCATAGCCTCTCTAGTGATCTTTACAAAACCATATTGGACCATTTTATTATTTATGTAACATAATATTTACATATATTTTGATTTAGAATGACAAGCCAGCCATATGGTCCAAATAAAAATATTTAAATCATAAATGGCTAACCATTGTAGTCGGGTTTTCATCCTAGCTACGTGCAAAAGAACCTCCCTTTCGTCAAAGGGACAGAAGGGTAGAGTTCAATGGAAAAGAGCTAGCTGCAAATAAAATATTAGTAATACAATAAACTATAAGAAAAAACTACTAAACTAAATAAACAAAAATGAGAGGAGTATACCTTTTGTTTTCCTTGAAAGTGGGCCACCATGCCCTAACTTCAAATGATAGTGCATTTCCACATCCTTGTTAGTATGGAGGGTACCTCAACATACAAGATGGGAGGAGGTGGGGCAATGGAATGATTGGCAAATGAGGTGAGTATTTTGAGAATGGTGGCTTCTCAACGTACTCATGGAAATATAATAATGACAGAAGGAATAAGTGAATCTTGTGATGGAGACCTCCACACTATTTTATAGTTTTTTCTTGTCCTTTTCTCTCTTTTATGGTTTTGGACCATAATTAGGGTTTTGAGCCCTATTTAGGGTTTTAAGACCCTTTTTATGTTTTTTATCTCTTTTGGGGTTTTTAGCCCCTTTGTGAGATTTTTAACTCTTTTGTGAGCTTTTTAGCCCCTTTCTGGGTTTTTTAGGCCATTTTTTTTATATTTTTGAGCTTTTTGAGAGAGAATAAGGTTAAACCATAGTTGTGGAAGCATAAAAGGAGGGGAAAAGGGTAGGAAAAAGATATATGTATGTGGTTTAGGCCATGTATAGCTAGTTGAGAAATTTTTTGCGTTAACAGATTGCCCCCTGATGTGTGAGGGCAGGAGCTCATCATATGGCCGACAGACATCATAGGATCATATGGATAGTGGAGAGACTTGTGAAGAAGCGGCGCTTCCTCGTTCGAGACACAGTGGCTTTTGGTTTTTGTATTAATATTGGTTCCCAACAATGGGTGAGATACAAAGAATATGTGACATGTATATGGACAAGGTGGGCATACCCATGGTCATAACAATGTCAAAAGAATAAATAATGGGATTAAGGATAAAAAATATGGGAGCCAATCAACACATATACAACTAATGTTACATAATGGTGGCCTCAATGAAAGGTTGAATACAATGTTGATTTAAAGAATAGATACATAGGAACCATGGCATTCTCATAGAATGAAATACCTGCATAATTGATGCTCTGTTGGATATGGAATTTTTCATAACTATAGGGACTTACTGACAGAGATTCAGAGTCTCAATGGTACAATATGTCACATCAATCATGAAGCTATACAAAAGTATTGCTTTGGGGGATTCTGAACACTGTTTCCAATGAAACTCGGTAATCACAAGGGACATGAACCTATTTGGTTCCCTAAATGGACTCACCGATATGCTATAGTCAAGTGACAATCAAGGTCTTCGACCAAATAATGCACAGACTAATACCTTGTACGAATCTCAATGGTGCAATGGTGTAGCTGAAGTCGAGCACACAAGACACAACCATCCCGAGAGGCACTAAGGACTCCTCTCAAGTGGTGCAAGGAACTCATTAATAAGGTTAATGAAACTAGGATAGAGGGACCTCTAGGTCTATCCTCTTGAATAGATGTGTTGTTGTCGACAGAGCGAGACCTGTTACTGACCAAGGCAATAATGTTTCCTTAACCAGAAGCATGAGGGGGGTAAACAAATATGTAGGACAATATGGGGACTAACACACTGAATGGAGGGACAAGGGCAAGGGGAGTACGGGGGATGAAAAATTCCTTTGTTCAGAGTATGATGGCAGGGTTGACCTAGAAGCAAATGAAACCGACTCATGGGAGATGGATCATAGTTGTAATACTGGGAATGTAACTGCAAATGGGAAATACTAGAGGAGGTAACTGGAATATGAATACTCAAGGGATCCAAGGAAGAATCATTGCAGAATACTCTGAACACAGGTGACCCAATTAGGGGAAGCTGTCAAACTGTATATATGGTGGCGTCGAAATACAACATTACGGCATGATCTCATGGATTTTTAGCAAGCCCAGAAAAGTAAATGCTCAATGGTGTTTTCAATTTTAGAGAGTCTAAAAACTAGAAGAAGACTTCATTGTGGTCTCTTTTCCATATGTAGTCTCCTGAGTCCGAAAAAGGATAAAAGTATGCATAGGAGATCTCTCCCGACCTTTGGGGAAGGATTCATTCTTTACCGTTTGTAGTTCAATCAGTCTAGAAAAGGTTAGACTTACACTGATAGGACGATCATTCAAATACTTCGATGAGCATGAACGAAACCAAGTTTGCTTGACAATATTTTCTTGATGAGAAGGTGAGAAAAGAGATTAAAGACAACCCATGATGAGCTTTTTCATAAAGTTCTGTCCCAATTCCAGAGAAAGCATAAAATGATGCAAAGGGAAACGTTCCTAGCTTGAGTGTACCAAGGAGGTCCTTTTCTTATGATATTCTACATAATCCAGAAAAGGAGGTAAACGAGGTTACATAAACGCCCTTTCAACTACCTTAATGAGAGTGAAAGGAAGAAAGTGCGCTTGACGATCTTTTCACTCTTTTAAGAGTCAAAAAAGAGCTTAATAGAAACTCCATAATGGGAAATCAAGAAAGGGGGAAGTGTTAGACATATGGAAAGCGGTTATGTTGTGAACATGGTTGATGGGAATAAAATGCAAAACACTAAGGGTGCTCCCTTGTGGGATGATGGATGGCGGTCAAAAAGATTAACTACGTAGTATGGATGGAATGGATGGCTTGTGAACATGCCAATACATAAAAAGGGAGATTCATGTGATGGCACTCAAATCGAGGTAAATTCCAAGAAATGGCCCAGAAAATCATAGTGAGAGTGGGAGATAAGGGTCTCATCAATGAAAAGAGGGAAGAAAACTGAACCCAATGGTGTGAACAACGTCTCAAACAGACTTCAGATTACTTTGACTAGAAGCTAGTGATGTTGCCCCTCGTGCAGTGGTGCAAGAGGAAAAACTAGACCAAATGGAGGCCTATGGGTATGGAGCTAGATCAACATACAAGGTGTGATTTTCATGGTGGCATGAAATTCGACGTGACTATGGAAAATTCCCTGAAGAATCGATAAGGAGGGAAGAAGTCTAGAAGATTGTTTCTCGACCCAAGATCTTTTTGCACAATGATGGCAGCTTCCTATCCTTGTAGAGGATGATCCACCCATGGGCATGGATTACTGGGGAGATACGAAGAGGCCTCAACCTCTAGGGAAGGTCTTGGGACCTAGAGGTATGTTAGCATAGTGGTAGCTAGATCATACGTGTGACATACTATGTGTGTGTGTAGATGTGGGACTGCACCCTCTAGTGGGATACCAGCGACGCAGGAGCAGTGGTTATATCCACTCACTCACATGCAAATGATTGTACAAAGTTCTATAATGGAATCACTGCAACTAGACATGGAGAAACTACTGGAGTGGGTCACCAACCTATAGTAAAAATGATGTAAAACAAAAAATTAAAACTAAGCCCTAAGTGTTGCATGGTGAGCAACTCGGGCATAGGACCTCCGGTAATGGAAATTGGCCTTGCCTTGGAGACTCTATAGTTGGTGCAAAGTACATGGGGGAGGAATATGGAATTCAATGGGAAGAACCGACTCCACGCTATGGGATAATAGAAATGGGGTAAAACGGATGGTGGTTTTGATGATCTCTTTGTCATCGTGAAAGTGGTGTCAGGATAGATCAGGTGGATCTCCCTCAGTCGAGGAAAATAAATTACTACTGGAAGTAGAGACCATGTAAATAGTGGTGGTGTTCAAGGAGGAAACCGGAGGGTGAATTTCCTTGATGACAGTGATTTCGAACTCATGAGAGTGTTTCCAAAGATTGTGAAGGACAGACCAATACTCGAACAAGTCAAGGAAATGGTGAGAATAGTGGCCATATAAGCCACAAATTCTACATGCATGGTTTGTCCTCAAATACTTGTTCTTGGTCATAGGAAGAGTTGAGACTATGACAACGGCGGTGCCATTGGCTGTATCCATGGTGTCGATGTGCATGCACAAGATAGGTATCTCTAGGTAGTTTTAAGTTTCATGACCATGGACATCACACAAGGCGCATGGTGGAAACAGTCGAGGTTCGGCTGTCATTTTAGTGGAATTTCCCCTAGTATTCTTTGGGAGAGAAGGATTAGGCTTGGGAGAGGATGGTTTGTTTGAAGGGCCCAGTGGGGGCATGACTCAACCGCAATAGGTTGGATGGGAGACAGCACAACCTAAGGCATTGGAGTGGGGGTAGGTGGTTCAAGGTACCACACAGAAATCCCCAATGTAAAATTAGGTAGGTTGAGGGTATCCATAATGGGCTTACTCACAATGTCGGAGGGTGGAAATGGGAAGGGAATGGTATGGATCGAGAACGAGCCCCAATAATTCGCAAGTGGTTGATTTTTTGGTTGCGACAACTATTGTGGTGTGGGAAGAAGGGTACTGGATGAGGGGACACACAAATATGATGTGTCAGTTGGCCCTGGTGGAGGAGGTAAATATGGGAAAGTGGCCATCATAGGTGTGTCGGCAAACAATCCCGATCCTACTGCAGATAGGGAAGGGATGGCTATGTTGTTGATGGTAGTATCGACAGTTGGGATGACATGGTCTGGTGTGTCTAACCCCTGTGCATCATAGTAATTCAATTGGTCAAGCATCACGATCTTCCCATCATGTGGAAACATCATAAGGAGAATGACGGTGGATGCCATAGCTCTCATGGCATACATGTAACTACGTCTGAGAAGGAGATTGTAGTCAAGTTGGGCGTTAAGAACTTCTATGTCGATCAAAACCATTTTGTCGGCTAAGAAAACAGGAACATTCGAGAGAATTCCCTGGGCCTTTGTAGAGCGACTGTAATAGGCACAAAGGTCAGTAGTGGATTGTTGAAGGGTAGGGGACCCAAGTTTTTTTCAGACAAAAGTTGACATTACACAGGTGGATGCCCCTTCATCGACAATGCATTGATGGACAACCAAATTCCAAATTGAGACGAGAATCTAGAAGGTGATTGTGGATGGCATTCTTGGTTCATCATGATCTAGATCAAACGTGATTCATCTGGAATCATTGGGATCCACGACACCTAGTGAAAATAACAATGCTTTCCAATGCATCGAGCACATTTTTAGTACCTCTAAAACAGATATGGTCATAGGTGATTGGGCCAACTCATCAACGATGCTATAATTTAGGGAAACTCTAGTAGTCACATTGTTGGTGATACGTCGTATAGGGAACCATGGACCTCTAGCTTCCCCATCTGTGGGGGGTGTCGGGAGGTGGAGACGCATGCTGAAAGTGCTAGAAGTTAATGTCGTTGATGGGTTACCAGTCTCCATGGTGGACTAGTATTGGTTGCACCTAGTATTGAGGTTCACCTCTTCAGTTGACAGTGTCATTAGGTGATGGATACCAAGTTCTATAGGTGGATCCATGGTGGGCGCTCCAGGAGCATGTGGGGGAAAGGGTGAAGTTGCAATCAATCCTTAGAGTGGTAATGGGTTTTGGAGCACCATAGGTGGAGGGCCTCATGTTGTTGGGTTGGGCTAAGCCTGTGCTACCACATTAGTGTCATGTTGAGCTTCATTCTTGATAAACTGTTTGACACAGTCCATGTGTGGGCATTCATGATTGTAGTGACCATAGACGTTTCATAGTTTACATGGATGATTAGTCAGTAACAGAGTGTTTCATCCCAGTCAATTAGGTTGTTGGGGGTTTTATTTCGACGGTTTAGTGCCATTATTGTTAGGAGGATTAGGATCTTTTCCACCTCCTTGCAGTTGGTTTTTACTTGCTCAGTTTTTCTTACCTTTCCCTTGTTGGTTGTTGGGGGAGGGCGGGTTGGGAAGATTCTGTTGAGAAAAAACTTCTCCCGTGGAATTCGGAGGAGATGGAGTAGGGGATGGAGAAGATTTCATAGGTGGCGCATAGTAGGCTAGAGGATCTGGAGGGGATACAAATCTGGTCATTGGTCCCAGATACAATTGTGCCAGCCAAATCAGTGCATGAGCATGTTGATTTGGCGCAGTTTGTGCATAAGAGAATGTGGCTCCATACTAAGCCATCATCCTTGAGTAATTGGGTATCTGGTTTGGATTTGTAACACTAGGGGTGCTTCTTGGGTGTAGTGACATCATATGGGTTTCCGCATAGTATGGTGGGTGTTGGGAAACAGAACCGATGACACCATACACAGCATGGGATTTCCCCCATGCATCGTGGTCAGAGGTGTCGACACAGGAAGAATATAGTATAATGGTGTATAGTTATCAGGACTGAGCATAGATTAAATCAAACTATTGGGCTTTCAAGATGGCCTCTTCCTTAGATTGGGGATGTTCATAGGTGACATCTTTGGCTATGGTGGCAGCAAGGTCTTCAAGAACCAATCGAGGAAGATCCTATCATCAAGTTGGATCTCGCATAGGATATGTCGTCGCCGCTACTCATGGATGTGGTTGGTGATGTGAGTAGCGGTATTCAGACGGAAAGATAACAAGATCTATACAACTTCGTTATTTCGAACAAGGAGTTGGAAGTATTGGACGAACATGAAGGCCAGCAAAGTGAAATCAGGGTAAGAGGCTTGAGGTAGTTCAATATACCATTTTGCTGCAGCACCTATGAGTGTGCATTGGAATAATCTGAGTCTGATTGATTCATCTACAATGTTTTTTGATGAGCACCATAAATGAAACGACATAATGTGGTTTTGGGGGCACTCACCCTCCTTTCCCTCAAACTTTGGAATGTATGAAGGAATTTTGGTTAGAATGGGAGTACAATGGGGTTGATAATTGATTGGCTCATTTGTTAACCAAGCCAAATCTCTCAAGTTAAGACAAGACATGAATGGTAGGTTGGACCTGAGATTGGCTCAAGCAGGACCGGCAATGGTGTTGGGGTTTGCAAGAGTAGGATGTCCCTGTAAGGCTGGGGGAACATGACTTTGACTTCCCACAGCGGGGATATTTGGGATGATCATGGAAGGGCCAGTGCCCCTAGGTATATATGCTAGTACCATTGGAATCATGGGAGTTGGAGTGGGGCTGCCAGTAACGAGTAGCATACCTACAGCAGCAACCACAGTGGTGTTGGGACCACTAGCAGGGATATTGGTAATGATGTGAGGCAGGGACATGGGTCCACTGACACTCCCCCATCCAAAGAAGGAATCAGGATTTGTGCCAGCCACGAGGATAGACAGTGAAGTGAACATATTCGACTTGGATTGATAGGAATCTGAGTTAGAATCAGAGACCATGTGTCCTTCTGAAGGTGAGGAAGGTTGTCGAGGAGGACCTTAATGATGACAGTCTAAAGGCCCAAATTGAGGGGAATGCCCCCTAAGTCGCGAGGAAGAATGTTGTGGATCAATGGTGCCTTGTGGTAGTAACTGGTAAAGAATTTTTGGACCCCAATTTAAATCGTCTTCCTATTGGTTCACAGGTAGTCACTCAGTCACCAATACTGCCAAAAGATGATGCTTTGGATTTTTCCTCACAAGGGTGTATCTAGTCAATCAGAAGGGGTCGTTTCTCATTTCACTTAGCAATTCCTCTCATTGGCCAGCTACTTTGGGGTTCCCCATGGTACTCCTCACAATGAGTTTTAGCAAAAATACCAAGAACTTCCCATAGTTGTGGCGGTTGAGACTTATGTGCAAAACTGAAATATTATTAAGTTGGTTACTTTTATGGTTTCGCTCGAGGTCATGAACCGAGTTTTGTTTGATTATTTGGTGTGAGTATGTGCACTTTCGTATGAAATTATTACTTTTACCTTCAATTATGCAATAATAAAATAACATTGGTTTCCCTGTAAGGAACAAGCAAAGGGCTTGTACCAAAGTAGGTTTTGAAAGGTAAAAATAAATTAATAAAAGTGCAAGACAAACTATAATAATAGGTGGCTGAATTTCATTTTTTGCAAACTAGTAGTGTGACTACCCCAACTTTATATCCTTAAAATCCAAGAGGGAGTGTTGGGCTCTCATCAAAGTGAAAACAAGTCCACCCATAGATCCGTAGGTGAAATCCCAAGTGCCCGGTGCTCAACAAGGAGAATGTGAACGTCATGAAACTTCCAATGATCTCCACTCCCCGTAGCTTCCAAGGTCACTTGTTTGTAATGGAAGAGAACAAAAACAAAAAGGATTCTTATTACTAATCTTACTCAACCCCCGGTCATATCTCAGAAGACCCCGGAGGATGATGACCAACTAGTAGAGGAGGGGTTAAGTAAGAATGTTAATTTCCAGCTTTAATAATGAAATAAAAAATTGTAAATTGCATAAATTAATTCATAAACAAAAAACTTGCATGTAATAGTTCAGACGGAAGTGACTGGGCCACTCAGACATACAAAACAGAAGTAAAATTTCTCAGAAATAGATAGGTCGCTTTTAACTATTGGACATCAGCGACTAGGTCACATAAAGAGGCCACATAGTAGTGATTGGGTCGCTTCTGCTTCAAAAACAGCCATGGTTGTGGCTTGGGAGGCAAGTCACTCCTTTCATCACTGAAGTCATGACCTAGGTCACAAGTTTCGACCCAAAATAAGCAACTGGGTCGCGGGTTTCAGCCTCAAAGAAGCGATTGGGGCTAGAACTCTAATTTTTTTTAAAGTAAGTCGTAGGGGCCAGCAGGGACAGGCACTGGTGCAGTACAAACTCAGATCGACCTCGTGGGGGTTCAACCAAGGACAACTGTGAAGAAAAATAACAAAAATACCTGCAAAACAAGGGATCCAATGGGATCAACTAGTATGGTCACCAAAACTATAGCTAGTTTTTCACCCTACCTATGTGCAAAAGCACTCCCTTCCGTCAAAGGGACAGAAGGGTAGATTTCAATGGAAAAGAGATAGTTGCAAATAAAATATTAGTAACACAATAAACTATAAGAAAAAACTACTAAAATAAATTAAAAAAATATGACTGGTATACCTTTTGTTTTCCTTGAAAGTGGATCATCGTTCTCTAACTTGGAATGATACCGCCTCTCCATAGGCTTGTTACTTTGGAGAGTGCCTCAACATACAGGATGGGAGGAGGTGGGGCAATGGAATGATTGGAAAATGAGGTAAGTATTTTGAGAATGATGGATTCTCAACGTACTGATGGAAATATAATAATGATAGAAGGAATAAGTGAATCTTGTGATGGAGACCTCCACACTATTTTATAGTTTTTTCTTGTCCTTTTCTCTCTTTTAAGGTTTTAGACCCTAATTAGGGTTTTGATCCCTATTTAGGGTTTTAAGCCCCTTTTTTATGTTTTTATCTCTTTTGGGGTTTTTAGCCCCTTTGCGAGCTTTTTAGCTCTTTTGTGAGCTTTTTAGCCTTTTGTGGGTTTTGTAGGCCCTTTTTGATATTTTTGAGCTTTTTGAGAGAGAATAAGGTTAAAACATAGTTATGGAGGCCAAAAGTGAGGGGGAAAAGGTAGGAAAAAGATATATGTATGTGTTTTAGTCCATGTAAAGATAGTTGAGCATTTTTTTGTGTTAACAACCATTCACTATTCATGCCTTGGACTTTATCTCTGCACCAGGAATCCATACCAACATATTTACATCATTTACACAATTTTGATGAATTGCATTCCAAGTCAAAACTGGGGGTATGAGATGGAATATCTTGGAGAATCTTGGAGTTTTGGGGTTATGGTTTATCCATTAGATATTTGATATTAGGGTTTTGCTATAATACCCTAGGATGTAAGTGTGAACAAGAGGAGGAGTGGATGTCTTTCCTTTGAGGATATGATGGAGTGATTATTGCAAATTGGATCTTCTTGGTTGCTAGGATTTTTGTTGAATTTCCCTAGCTAGGGTTTATATATATGGGAGGATTTTTACTAGATTTGAGAGAAGGTTAAGATCCAAGAAACCTTTTAGGCTGGTGGTGAATTTTTTGTTTTACATTGAATTTTTAACTTTGAGAAATTTACACATGGTATCAAAGCTTGTTATGGTTGAGATCACTCTTATCTAAGAGGGAGTTTGTATTTCAAATGAGGTTTATCTAGGACAAGTAGTTGATCTAGTTTAGTTTATTTGGAGAGAAACCTTAGGTTTCTTGAGATAAGAACCTTGGACATAATTGGAAGGGTTGTTTCTTCATTATATTGCAAATTTTACAAGATGGATATGGAATTGGTCTCTTGTTTATATGTTCACATAATTTCCAGTGTTGGTTTCTATGTGGAGAGTGGAGCCTCAATACATATGACATATGGTATATCTTTATTTAGTAAAATTCAAGAGAAAGAGGGAGGAATGAATAAAAATATTGATAATGATGGTATTGTATCTATCTCCTTATAGAAACCTATTGATGGTGCTCTTGAGATGAGTGATGTTTTCCATATTCATTGGTGGAAGAAGAATATTCTTTCAATAACATATATGGTGTATCTTCATTGTATGGTTGAGTTTGATTCTTAGAAGGTAATTTTTAGAAGACAACCCCTTGTTGTCATAGAAAAATGAGGTCTTTACAACTTGTATGAAAATATATGGAAGCATGGTTCTTTGATGCATGGTAGTATGAAGTTGTATGAGTTAGGACATGGGATTTTTGGTTATTTGCGTTATGGATCATTTTATATATTGGAGAAATTAGTTGATGGATTGTATAACATACATATAGATAAAGAGAGTATCTACAAAGGATGTGCTCTAGACAATCATATCAAGGATACTTTTCATATAATCCATGAGGATAAATAAAGAGGGAGTCTTGACCTAATCCATTTAGAAGTACAATGTATATTTTCCTTTAATGGAAAATAGTGCACCATCATTCATTGTACTGTATAAATTTTAAGGAATCTGGATAAAGGGGTGATAGAGGTTGGCCTTTATAGGTTACTCGTTAATCTAGTGGAACTTGTACATTCAAACAAGAGGTTGATAAGGACTTCTAGCTTCAAGGAGGTGCATGCATGGTGTGAAGTCATAAATTAAAGTACAACATTGATTGTAGATACTTTCATTACATCTCATGTTGATGAGGATGTGACATCTTTCAGTTCCCAATATTTTGGTTCAATGATCAAGGACATTGTGGATATTTTTGTTCCATATTTAGAGGCTCAACAATATATATGAGTGGCTATATTTGATGAGAGTGAGTATACCTCCTATAAGTATGATCGCTAGGTTACATTAGTTTCTTGCGTTCATGATACTTGCAACCATTCATTTGGAGGGAGTTGTTATTCCTTGATGGAGGATGATGCTAAGATTGATCCTAGAGTTGCAACAGATGGAATTGTTATAGATTTAAAATCAATTTTCACTGCCATTATCATCATCATCTCCCTCATAATAACCATCTTCATTGTCATGATCATCATCTTAATTTCATCACATAATCATCATCTTCATTGAATTTGTCATCATTATCATCATCATTTTCGATGCCATTTCATAATCATCCTCACCCATTCCATTGTCACTATCATAATCATCAATGAAAATGACGATAGTAACCAGTGATGATGATGGTTATGACCAATGATGATAATAACGATGATGATTATCAACATAATCAAGTTCATGATGATCATAATCATCGACATAATGATAATTTTCACCATTATCATCATCATAGGAATACTCATTTTTGTCATCATATTCATATAATCACATCACCATAACCATCATCTCATCATCGTTGTATCATCATCATCTTCTTCATCATTAATAACATCACTATTTTCGTTGTTATGATTAATGTCATTGATGATGATGATGATGAACTAGATGGAAATGACAAAGATAATGATTATGATGATGAAAATGATGTCATTTTAATAATTAAGAGTATTCACCAAGGTCATTGGCATCATCATTGTCATTTTCACCCCACCGTCATCATCATCATCATCGTTGTCAGTATCATCATCGTCATCATCATCATTGTCATTGTCATCATAAACATCATCGTTGTTGTTGTCATCATTGTCATTATTGTCATAATTAAAATTCATGTCATCATCATTGTCTTCGTTAGCATAATCATCATCATTATTATTGAAATTTCCATTAGGTGTCCATAATTACCTTTGGCATGATAAGAAATATCATTAACCCAAAATATGTCATTAGTGGGAAAATGTCTTAGATGAAAAATACATTCTATGTATGATAAATATGTTAAGATTTCATATGCTCAGCTATATATCATTTGTTTTTAATCCAAGTTCACAATAGTATCATATGCATAATCACTGAAAGAAACACAATCAAAAGATATACACAAATTTATCCTCAGAAACCCACAAGGGGAAGAAAACCCTGCAAAACTATTGATGTATTTGTAACTTTGGAATTTATTCACTTGTATATTTCATATATTGTATTTCATTGGTCCTCGATGTTCCTATAGGGAGAATCATTAATGTAATTAAGTCATGTAAAGTCATAGAGGTTAACCCTCCTTGTTGATCAGGGGCAAAGTACCCATAGTTGTGGGGCACTAGGGTTATTAGACTCTCCTAGAGAAGTCGGCCCTAGTAAGTAATTGTCAAGTTGGAAACTAGTATAAATAGAAAGTGAGACTCTATATTTGATACACACTTACCCAGCAATAGCGCATAGGTGAGAGAGGAGGAGCTCGCTCAAGTGAGAGAGAGAACATCTATTGGAAATCATCTTTCTATCTTTGGGTTTTACTACTGCCATTGGTGCTCATTCTATATTTAAGGAAGTTGCAGGTTTTTTTCTTTATGGTTTCCCCAAGGATAAATGTTTGTGTCTATTGTCTCTTGTGATTGATTGATGTGCATGTTATTCTCTGAGATAATATCATAAGATCATATTGTTTAATTAATAAAAACCGAACATGGTCTCAAAGCTAACCTGAGAACAAGACACTGTGTAGTTGCAAAATCTGGGGATTCTTAATTTTTTGGTCTCTCTCCACAATCCATTAGAAAAAGGAGGCTAGGATGAATCTCCATTGAAGGGCGCATATTTCTGTCAAAGAAGAATCTGATTCTGAGCATTTTTAGTTTTTGACCTACCACTACATTGGGAAATTAGGGCTTATCACAAAAGAGGGATTTTTGAGTGAGACCGACATAGGATTTAGAGTCCTCATCAAAATCAAAGTTTAGAGACCAAGATTGAAGTTTTCGGTTGGGTATAACTCCAGGAAAGTCAAACCCTAATCCACCCCTAAACCAGAAAACCAACACTGCAGAAGATCAGCTCCAGATCTAGTTTCAGCTTCTCAAATTGGTAAGATCTAAATATTTTGTATTTCCATTTGAGATTCTTAGTTAAGATGTCTCATCACAACAAGCTTGATGAAAATCTTGAGGGAGTTGATAACTTCCGAGCATGGAAGTATAGGATCTCACTAGTTCTTGAAGAAAATGAATTGGACTCCTACATTAGTGAAGAGGTTCCAGTTCTAGAGGGATATGAGGCTAAGTCCTTAAACAAGAATAAATTGATCAAGGCCAAGAGGATTATTTCTGATTCAATTAAGGATCATCGCATACCATAGGTTTCCTCCCTAAATACACCTAAAGATATGTTTGATGCCTTGACCAAGCTGTTTGAAGGGAAGAACATAAAGCAGAAGATGACCTTGAGAAATCAACTGAAGAATGTAAAGATCAAGAATGTAGAGACCATACAGTCATACTTTACAAGGGTCTTCTAGATCAAAGAACAATTTGAAGCAGTAGATGAAGACGTAGAGAATGCATAAATTGTGAGGACCACCTTGAATGGTCTCCCTAGGTCATGGGACTCCTTCATTCAAGGTATTTGTGATAGAATAAAGATAATCACCTTCAGTAGGATGTGGGAGGAATTCTCACAATAAGAAGCTTGAATATTAGCTCGAGAAGAAAATATGGGAAATGAATATGAAGCTCTCACAGTACATACCAAGAAAAATAGAAGATACCATCACCATCAGAGAGGTAAGCATTCACATTAGAATAACCCTAGAAGAGATCTATCTAGTATCCGATGCTATACATGCGATGAGAAAGGACACTTCTCCATATTCTACCCCAGAAACAAAGGTGGCCTTAAAAATAATAAGAACTACAAAAGAAGACTTCATGTTCACACTGGAGAGGATGATGAAGCTCCAAGAAAGAGTCAAAGAAGAACAATATTCTAGTGATGAAGAATGTGTTTTGATTTATGCTCTCACGGGAACTATCACACATGGAAGCAATGATTGGCTCATAGATAGTGGGGCTTCCAAGCATATGACGGGATTCAAAGAATCCTTTGTAAAACTATCAGAACATGGGTCACCCCATAAGGTGAAACTTGGGGATGACTACCAATATCCCATAAAAGGTAGTGGTGAATCCTCCTATAATATAGACTTGAGAAAGTCTATGAAGATGCAGGATGTCTTGTTTGTACCAGTACTAAAGAAGAACCTCCTCTCCATCTCTGCATTAGATGCAAAAGGAATGAGTTTTGCATTTGTAGATGGCCAAGTCCTTATGTGGCCAAAGAGAAAGACTATAAATGATGCAGTTGTGATTGGAGAGAAAGAGGGAGGATTATACAAGCTAAAGGGTAAACTAGAACAAGCCTTGGTCCATGACTCATTAGAGCCAAATAAACATTGGCACAGAAGGCTTGCACATGTGCACTATAGAGCACTACCACTTGCAAGCAAAGTTGTTAAAGGATACAGGAAAAACATGAAGGTGTATGCAAAGGATGTGTGAAAGGAAAGAACACAAAGAAGACATTTCCAAGTAGTGAGACCAAGGAAAAAGGAATCTTGGAAATCATCTACTCCGATGTATGCGGTCCAATGTCATCCAGTTCATTGAGTGGGTATGTATACTATGTTTCTTTCATTGATGACTTTTCTAGGAATACATGGATATACTTCTTGAAAAACAAATATGAAGTATTGAGCAAGTTCAAAGAATTCAAATCCTTGATCGAGAACTACACAGAAAAGAAAATCAAGACCTTTCGATCAAACAATGGCGAAGAATTCACATCAAATGAATTCAAAGAATTATGGAGAGATTCAGGGATTAAGAGGGAGTTGAACACTCCATATAATCCACAACATAATGGGGTTGCAGAAAGAAAGAATATAATGATCATGGAAGCTGCAAGGGAAATGCTCCATGATCAAGATCTTCCCATGCATCTATGGGCAGAAGATGCTAGGACAATTGTGTATGTATAGAACTGTACTCCACATAGAGTACTTGAGAACATGACACCTAAATAAGTATTCTCTGGAAAGAAACCATAATTCATTTATCTTAGAATATTTGGCTGACCAGTGTACATACACATTCTGAAAGAAAAGAGGACAAAATTAGATCCTTCATGAAAGAAGGGTATATTCATGGGATATAGTGAAACCTCGAAGGCTTACAGAATATACTTCCCAAGATTCAAGAAGATCGACATCAACAGAGATGTAATATTTGACGAAGACTTAGCATACAAAAAATCCATAAAGAGATCTATTGAATACCCTGAAGAAATAGAATCACATAGGATTCAAGATACAACTATGAATGACGCAACTCAAGAATAAGATCGAGAAATAGAAGAACCCCAGGAACCTGTAGATCCACCCCAGGAGAAGAATACTCACAACAGGAAACCTGCATGGGTACGAGAGGCTATGCAAGGTGCAGAAAGATATGGGGCTCTGGAATAAATGCACATAGAAAGGAAAAGAACTAGCTCCTAATCCGGTTATGTAGCCCTATTATGTGACATCATTGATAAAGAACCTTCCAACTATGAGAAGCGACAGAAAAGAAAGAATGGAAGGATGCTATGATCCAGTAGTACCATTCAATCATGAAGAATGATGTCTGGGATGTTGTCCCAAGACCAGAGGGAAAGTATATTGTGACTTCCAAATGGATCTACAAGATCAAGAATGCTGCAGATGGCAGCATAGAGAAATATAAAAAAATATTTGTGGCTTGTGGCTTCTCCTATAAAAAAATATTTTGCACCTATAGCCAGATACACTTCCATCAAATTAGTGCTTTCTCTGGTTGCAGTAATGAAATGGAAGATACACCAGATGGATGTCAAGACTGCTTTCTTGAATGGTGTAGTGGAAGAGGAAGTGTATGTGGAGAAGCCACTCAGTTTTGAGACACATGACAAGGAAACTCATGTGTGTAAATTGAAGAAATCCCTCTACGGTTTGAAACAGGCACCCAGGACATGGTACAGAAGAATTGATAGCTTCCTAACTATTTTGGGATTTACCAAGAGTAAAGCATATTCCAACCTTTACTATGAGGTTGAATAAGGGAACCCAGTGATACTCCTACTATATGTACATGATATGTTTGTAACAGGTGAGGATGGGCTGATTCCTGACACGAAGAGGAATCTTTCTTCCAAGTTTGAAATGAAAGAATTGGGTATGATGCACTACTTTCTAGGCATGGAGGTGTTGCAAAGTGAATATGGAATCTCCCTAGGATAAGGGAAGTATGCAATAGAGATCTTGAAGAGGTTCGGGATGATGGACTGCAAGGCCATGACCATAACTATGGAATCAAACCTAAATCTATTGAGTGATGATTCATCAAAGGCAGTTGATGCTATGATGTATCATCAGATAATTGGGTCCTTTATGTACCTGACGAACACAAGACCAGATATTTTCTTTGTTGTGAACACATTGAGCCAGTTCCTGATAGATCCGAGACATGTTCACCTAATTACTGCAAAGCATATTTTGAGGTACCTGAAGTGTACAGTTGACTATGGGCTCAAGTATGAGGTGAATCAGAAGATTAACCTGGAAGGTTATGTGGATTCAGATTGTGCAGGAAGTTCCATTGATAGGAAGATAACTTTCGAGTGATACTTCAGTATGGGATCAAGTGATCTCTTGAATTAGCAGGAAGCAGTCCTATGTGGCACTGAGTACAACCGAAGCAGAGTATGTCGCAACTTGTTCATCTAGTTGTGAGGTACTGTGGTTGAGGAAGCTACTGTCTGATTTGTTTGATCTCCAGTTGGATGCTACTTGTATATATTGAGACAACCAAAGTTGTGTGAAGTTATTAGAGAACCCAATGTTCCATGATAAGTCGAAGCATATTGAAATCAAATATCACTATATCAGGGATATGGTGCAGAGAGGAGCATTGAATCTCCAGTATTTTGCGATGAATGGACATATAGTTGATGTGTTGACCAATCCATTAGCCAGAGTGAATTTTGAGTACTTCGGGGAGAAGCTTGGTGTTCTCCAGATCAAGGTTCCTTCCAAGGGGAAGTGATGAGTCCATGAGCCTTTATGACATGGTGGTAGGATTGGTTCCTCCCATGTTTAGATGTAAGTGATGTTCCTTTCTGACAGAGTGGTAGGATTGGTTCCTCCCATGGTCAGATGTAAGTGTTGATCCTTTATTACATTGTGGTAGGATTGGTTCCTCCCATGGTCAGATGTAAATGTTGTGCCTTTCTGACATGGTGGTAGGATTGGTTCCTCCCATGATCAGATTTAAGTGTTGTGCCCTTTTGACATGGTGGTAGGATTGGTCCCTCTCATGGTCAGATATAAGTGCAAAGACCTACATCCAGCATGAAAAAGGGTTGGCTTTGTAGAAGTACATCCAACATGAAAAAGGGTTGTCTCTGTAGTGGCCTACATCTAGCATGAAAAAGGGATGGTTCTGTAGAAGTACATCCAACATGAAAAAGGGATGGATCTATAGTGGCCTACATTCAACATGAAAAAGGGTTGGTTCTATAGAGGTACATCCAGCATAAAAAAGTGTTGGATCTGTAGTGGCCTACATCCAACATGAAAAAGGGATGGCTCTGTAGAGGTACATCCATCATGAAAAAGGGTTGGATCTGTAGAGGCCTACATCCAGTATGAAAAAGGAATGGCTTTGTAGAGGTGCATTCATCATGAAAAAGGGCTAGCTCTATAGAGTCCTACATCCAGTATGAAAAAGGATAGGCTCTGTAGAGGTACATCCAGCATGAAAAAGGGTTGGCTCTGTAGAGACAGGCATCCGGTATGAAAAAGGACTGGCTCTATAGAGGTACATCAAGTATGAAAAAGGAATGGCTCTTTGAAGTTACATATAGCATGAAAAAGGGTTGGCTCTGTCAATAAATACCTACATGGAGGCTAGGCCTACAAGTAGCATGAAAAATGGATGGCTCTGTAGAACTTCCTATGACGAGAAGAATTGAGAGATAGAACCATTTGGTCGAGATAACGGAAGTAGTGATGATGATGATGATCCAATAATGATCCAGCTTTGATGATGATCCAGTGATGATGTATCTTTGATGATGATCCAGCTTTGATGATGATTTAGTGATGATGATCTAGTGATGATGATCTAGTGATGATGATTCGATGATGATCTAGCTTTGAGGAATGATCCAATGATGAAGACTTATGCTGAATAATTTTGTCAAGAGAATAATTTCCTAGTTAAGAGGGAGTGTTGATGTATTTGTAACTTCAGAATGTATTCACTTGTATATTTCATATATTGTATTTCATTGGTCCCCGATGTTCCTATCGGGAGAATCATTAATTTAATTAAGTCATGTATAGTCATAGAGGTTAACCCTCCTTGTTGATCAAGGGGAAAAGTCCCCACAGTTATGGGGCACTAGAGTTATTAGACCCTCATAGAGAATTAGGCCCTAGTAAGTAATTGTCAAGTCAAAAACTAGTATAAATAAATAGTGAGCCACTTTATTTGATACACACACTCACCCAGCTATAGGGCATAGGTGAGAGAGGAGGATCTCGCTTAAGTAAGAGAGAGAACAACTATTGGAGATCATCTTTCTGTCTTTGGTTTTTATTGCTTCCATTGGTGCTCATTCTATCTCTGAGGAAGTTGCATGGTTTTTCCTTTATGGTTTCCCTGAGGATAAATATTTGTGTCTATTGTCTCTTGTGATTAATTTTTGTGCATGTTATTCTCTCAGATAAGATCCTAAGATCATATTGTCTAATTGATAAAAATAAAAATAAAAACTTCCTCCACATCGATGTATAAGATAAAACCCTGAAAAAGGTGATCCTCCTCCTGGATCTTATCTCTGTCTCTCTCTCTCCTATGCATTATACACAAGTGATTATGTGTGTTCAAATGAGTAACACATCTCCGGTATTTATACTCTTTATGTCACTTGACTTTTTACCTACCAAGTCGGCCCCACTAAACTGACTGGGCATAATTCACCTAGGAAGAATCAAAATAGTATTATATTATATTCATTAGGGTACTATGGATCTGAATTACAATGTAGGTTATACCTCATGACTCGATGATGACCAAATACAATAGTGACATCCCAACAGAGGAATAAGATATTTCCCTTAAGGTACACATTAGTAAAATATGTTTAGAATATTCTTCAAAGTTACAATATTTCAACACACCCCCTTAATGAGAATGGTATTCTACTAACAACAACATCATCAACTATAAGAGTAATGATAAAGAGAATATTCAACAGTATCAAGGTAATACATCTATACGTCATAGGAATTTTTCAACAATCATCAGTAATTGGAACAGTTACTAGAATATATTCAATATATTCATTACTCGAACATCATTCTCTATAGGACCGAGTCTTCATCTTCTGCGGCACTCAATCACTTGATCCTTTCCAGTAGCACTTCAACCTTTTGATCCCTTGTAGAAACACTTCAGTATTATTGATTGTTTACAGTAGCCCTTCAATCTTGTTGATCTTCTTCAAAATCAGTTTGATCTTCTTGATCCTTTGAAACATCATTTTAATCTTCCCAATCCTTTGTAGAAGTAGTTCAATCTTCTCGATCCTTTGTAGCAGAACTTTGATCTTCTTGATCCTTTGCAGTAACAATTCGATCTTCTAGATCCTTTACAGCATCACTTCAATATTCTCAATCTTTTTCTACAGCAAGGAGGGTCAATATCATCAACCATATGGATCATATGCAAATAAATCCAAGACCACATCGTCTACAACTGAATGTAGATCTCATCCACAAATGAATGCAGGATTTATCATCCACAACTGAATGTAGGACTCATCGTATACCATCCTCATCCTACTAGAGCTGGGACCACTCCCAAGTGAGTGTTATTTTCTACGTCATCTGCCAATAAATGTAGGAACACTCTCCATGTGAGAGTATCATCTACAACTGATTACAGATCTTGTCCACAACTGAATGGAGTACCTATCATCCTCAACTAAGTGCAGGACTCATTGTAGTCCATCATCAATCTTGTTAAATCTACAACCACTCCCAAGAGAGTGTTATTTTCTAGACATCTACAAGTGAATGTAGGAACATCTGCATCTATAGGAGAACTTGGCCTCTGTAACGTCCTTGACCCTCCGATCGATGAAGAGGATGCTACTACAAGCCAAAACATCTGGGCATCTAGCCCCATGAACATGTACATTCATATGAAATGCTGAAGGAGAATGCTTTGAACTAGAACATACATACATGAACATTTATCATACATAGTGGAAGCAACATACAATCGTACAAGCATTCAACATGTTCATCATGATCATTAACAGTAAATAGGATTGCAGCAGTAAAATAGACAAAATTACTTATCTTGTAAAGAGCTTGTTCTGCAACCAGCTACGTCACTGCAACGTTCCACCCAACCATAGGCCAGCGTGATCCTTAATCTCTCAGCAACGTTGCCACCCCCAAGCTGGGCATGATTCTTCAAGGAATAAGGAACTAATAGGCTTACACATAGCCAGGGTAACAACACCACAAGGGTACACAGTTCATCCAAGCCAACACGGTCGGGTTTATCAGGCCATCGAGGACCTGGGAAAGGCTAATGCTAAGCTGGTGAGCTCACTGGAGAGCTACAGACACCAACACCAGAACCAGCATGGATTCTAGAACACCCACACACACCCAACACAAGGAATTCAGTCCCTTCTCTGCAACGCAGTCCCTCAGACCCTGATCTTCCCTCCAGTGCTCTTCAGGGGCTGTGGAGAATAAATCCAACTCAGTGGCTCTGTCTGTGTGGTTCTCAACCCACTAGGTTTATCAAGCATCTCAGGCCCTCATTCACCAACCCCAAATAGTCCGGGGACAAGTCCACTGGATGCAAGCAGCCAAACAGCTATTCAAGCATTTACAAGGAAAAACATAGTCAAGCCATCATGGAAAACAACAGTTAACACACTCACATGAACCCACAGCAAACCAATATTTAACACTATCGCTATGAGACTTACACAGACCAGAAAATGGTTAAAAAGGCACGGCCAACATTCACAGCTCAGCGTGGATTCATAGGAAATATCACCCCGATCTTCTACCAATGTCACATTGCAGGTAACTCAATGCGTGGGGAAAAATTGCTCCCATCAATCAGTGGGGAGAATTCCCAATAATTTCTGCTGCGATCCGCTATGATGGATGCAACAATACACAGTCCAATGCATGGAGGTTGAAGCTATCTCTCTGCGTGGATTGAAATAATAGAACTACAGACCGGCAATTAGCTCTAGAGAGAGGAGGCGAACCCAACACAATGAATGGTAAAATGTTTTATCCCCGTCCTACATGAGGAAGACGAGCAGCCATGATCTGAGGGAGTGGGCAGAGCGGTCCCTACGTCGTGGAGAGGAGAGAAAGCGTGGGCATGGTATTGGTCTTCTTTCTAGCCACTCGCTGCCTCAACTAACAAAAAAGGAAATATCCAAGGGTGGTGGTGACACATAGTTTCCCCCTCGTGACTCAATGTTCCACATCCCCCCATTCCTTATCCTTTGGAATCATGCCCCTTCTCAATTTAGTTGCTGCGAACATAGCTGGTTGGGTTATTTTATTAAAATGCGTGTTTACATGATGCCATAATTAAATATATGCCACATGTCCCGATATACCATTGGTGACCATTCCTAATCAAAAACACAACATAACCAAGTCTATGGTGGGGCCTTGGCCTTTAGCTCCACACCAAGATTATTTACAACATATGTATCCTATGTATTTTAATGCAAGTAGGGTCAAAACTGGGGTATTACATTCCCCTCCCCCTTCAATAGCACTATCCTCAGTGCTTTACAAAATTTGAACAAAATTCCACACTGGTACCGCATCAGTGTTCCACAGGTTTGAATAAAAATGGATGTGCCAATCGCATGGCATCCTATAGCTCCCACATAGCCTCTTCAGGTCCATAATGCTCCCACTACACCTTTACCTGCCCTATGGCCCGGTTCCGGAGCATTGTGACCTTCCTGTCGAGGATGCTCATTGGCTCGATTTGGAACTCTCCCTCGGGTTCCACCTAAATCACATCCAAATCTATCACATGGTTAGGATCATGTACATATTTCTTAAGCAAAGAAACATGAAAAAAATTATGAGCTCTAGTATTAGCAGGAAATGCAAGTCTATATGCAACAAGCCCTATTCTCTCAAGCACTTCAAACGGCCCACAATATCTAGGTGACAGCTTGGCACAACTTCCAAGCTTCAAGGAACTTTTATTTTCCCTCACTCTGAGGTAAACATGATCCCCAACACTAAACTCCCTGTTCATTCTATGCTTATCTACATAGCTTTTATGTCTGTCTTGTGCTGCTTTCAGATTCTGCCTAATCTTTACAACTTCTTGCTCCATTTCCTTGAGCAATTCTAGTCCAAGCACAACTCTGTTCATCGGGTTGTCCCAATTCACTAGTGTCCTGCACCATCTTCCATACAAAGCTTCATACAGACTCATCCCTAAGGATTCTTGCTATCCATTGTTGTAAGCAAACTCTACCAAGTTTAAGTAATCTTCCCACTTGGTTGGTTTGTCCATCACATACATGCGAATCATATCTTCAAGCACCTTATTCACTCTCTCCATCTACCCATCTGTCTGAGGATGGTATCCAGTGCTGAAGCTTAACTTTGTACCCAAATCTGCAAACAATCCCTTCCAAAAATTGGAAGTGAACTTGACATCTCTGTCATAGACTATTGCCTTAGGCAATCCATGCAATTTGAAAATCTCCTTCATGAGGATCTTTGCAATGTCATTAGTCTTGTGCATAGACTTCACTAGTATAAAATGTGCTACCTTAGTCAGCTTGTCCACCAAAACCATTATGGAATCATGTTGTCTCCAAGTCGTCGGCAATCCTGTAATAAAATCCATGGAAATAACTTCCCATTTCCATTCTGGAACTAGAAAAGGCTGCAACAAACCTGCTGGATGTTGATGCTCAACCTTTACCTGTTGACATTTCATGCACCTTGAAATGTATTCAGCCATGTCCTTTTTCATACCTGGCCAAAGTACTGCTTTCTAGCTATAGCAATTGTCTTCTGATATCCTGGGTGACCAGAATACGGAGCTTGATGGATTTCATCCATAACAACTCTCCTCAAATCTGCTACATGTGGAAAATAAATTCTACCTTTAAAAGTGAGAAGTCCATCTTCTTCCAAATTATATCCCTCATACCTCTTCTCGAGACTTTGCTGCTGCAGTTTGTCTTTTACCTGCTCATACAATTCGTCTCTAGCAACATGATTAACAATATACTGCTTCAAATCTGATTGGAAAATACTAAGAGATGCCACATGCATTTCCTGTACCTTCCTGCTAAGTGCATCATCTAGCTTGTTTTCTTTCCCTTTTATGTGCTTGATTTCAAAATCAAACTCACATAAAAATTCTAGCCATCTTGCTTGCCTAGCATTCAAAGTAGGCTAATCAAATAAATATTTCAGTCCACAATGATCCGTTCTGAGTTCAAATCTTCTACCCATCAAGTAATGTCTCCACATCTTGAGGGCATTTACTATGGCTGCAAGCTCTAGATCATGAGTGGCATAGTTCTTCTCATGCTCCTTCATCTTTCCTGACTCATAACATATCATGTGGTTGTCTTACATAAGGACTTCTCCAAGCCCTTGTCGGCATGCATCGGTACATACCACAAAATCTTTCTCTAGATCTGTAACCTTCAATACTGGTGCACTGGTGAGAAGATTCTTCAACCGCTGGAAACTTTCTTCACACCTCGATGTCCATTCGAACTTCATCCCCTTCTTTTGCAAAGAAGTGATGGCATGTGCAACTCTGGAGAATCCTTCAATGAACCTCCGGTAGTATCCTACAAGTCCCATAAAAGATCTTACATCTGTCACATTCCTTGGAGTAGGCCAATTCATAATGGCTTCAATCTTTTCAGGGTCCACCGATATACCCTCCTTTGAGATAATGTGACCCAAATACTGAATTCTATCTCTATAGAAGTCACACTTGCTCAATTTCACATACAGCTGATGCTCCCTGAGCAATTTCAATGTCAATCTCAAATGATCTTCATGTTCTTCCTCATTCTTAGAATAAACAAGGATGTCATCAAGGAAGACAAGAACAAACTTGTCCAGATATCTGCTGAAGACACTATTCATAAGGCACATAAATGTAGCTGGTGCATTTGTGAGACCAAATGGTACCACTACAAATTCATAATGTCCATACCTTGTTCTGAAGGCTGTCTTATGAATGTCTTCATCCTTGATTCTTACTTGATGGTAACCAAACCTTAAGTCAATCTTGGAAAATACATTTGCTCCTCTCATTTGATCAAAGAGGTCATCAATCCTAGGAAAATGATATTTATTCTTCACCGTAACCTTGTTCAACTGTCTGTAATCAATACACAACCTGAGTGTACCATCTTTCTTTTTTACAAATAGGACTGGTACTCCCCAAGGAGACACACTCACCTGAATATACTTCTTTTTTAACAACTCTTACAGTTGCATATTTAGCTCTAGCATCTCTGGTGTACTCATCTTGTAGGGTGCCTTGGACACTGGTGCTGCTCTTGGTAGAATTTCAATAGTGAAATCAATGTCCCTCCTTAGATTAATCCCTGAAATCTCATCAGGAAACACATCCCTGAATTCTTGTAACACCTGATAGTCCTCCAATCTCGGAGTTTCACCTTCTGATGTCTCCAAAAAATGAGCTGCATACAACTGGAAACCCTTCCTACAAAAAATTTTCAACTGCATTGCTGAAACCTACCGTACTGAAATCACCTTTGGAATGCCTCTCACAACTACTAGGTTCCCTTCTTCATTCGTGCATTCGAAATTCTTATTGTAACAGTCAAGCTTCACCTGGTGAGCTTCTAACCAATCCATCCCAATGAGAACATCATAGGAACCAAGCGGTAGAACATTCAGATCTACACAAGTGACCAGCTCATCCATGACCAATGGACATTTCTCTATCATTTCACTAACCTTTCTCTTAGTTCACGTGGCTAGCTGAACTAACCAAGATTTCCTATGCTTTACATTCTTAAAAGCACAAATCTCCACTACTATAGGAGTAATGTAACTGTGCATAGAACCAAGGTCAATCAGAATAGAAACAGATTGCTCAAAAATCTTACCTGCTACTTCAACCACAGTTGACTGGTGATCTTCCTGGCGGTCCTCCAGTGCTGCATAAATCCTAGGGACTGCCCTTGCTACCTAACCCACTGTTTCTGCTTCTTGAATGTTGTACGCTGGCCTTGCACTCTCATTCTCGAGTGGACAATTTCTACGCAAGTGAGGTCCTTCACATTTCCAACATTTGAGTGGACCTTTATTCAGACGTGGCTCTTTAGGCTTTCCACTTGTCACTCCAATTGGATCACTTGCAGCTTGAGATGGCTACTTCTGCTGATTCCTGAATCTAGAAGGTTTGAAATCTTTCTTTCTCTGGTCCAACTTTTCATTCTTCTTGTCCTTCCATGCCTTATGGTAATTAGGTTTACCTTTGCTTTGCTCATAACAATACTTATCTTTTCTTATTGCTTCCTCGAGAGTTCTTGGCTCATAGAACTCAATTCTATCTTTGTAAGCTTGAGGCAGTCCACTAAGGAACCGTTGGACCTTCACTTTTTCATCTCTAATGTACCAGACATACCTCAACAGCTCCAAAAACTTATTTGTATATTCATCCATGGTTTTCTATCCCAATATCAGCTGATGGAAATCCTTAATCTTGTCATCATAATACCTGTCAGAGAGGTATTTCTGCTTGAAATACTTCTTGAACTGTTTCCACTTCAGTTTCCTTTCACTGATCCTTTTTACCTGCTTGAAGTGTTCCCACCAAATGGATGCCCTTCCATTCAGATTGAATATGGAAACTCGTTCCTTCATGTTTCCTGAATAATCCTACACCTGAAAGTACTTCTTTATCCCAAGAAGCCAAGCCTCAGCTTCTTGTCCCGTCTTTATCTCACCATCAAATGTAGGAGGTTTAGCTTTCCTAAACTCATCTTGAGAGTGATCCTTAAGGTGTCTTCTTTTTTTCCTTTTATGAGGATATGAACTTGTATCTCCATTGGATTCTTCGGATTCATACGATCCACTGGAAGTCCTTCTCCTTCTCCTAGTGCTGCTCTTACTGCCTTCTGTTCTTGATGTACCTCGTCCAGAATCTATCTTTTTTTGAAAGTCTGTCAAAATTTCCAATATGGCAGCATTCAACTGATGCTGCTCTTCCTGGGCTTTAATTAAGCTTCTCATGGTGGCTACAACATCTGACGGTGTCTCTTGGAATCTCCTTCCATTGGACTCAATGTCATCATTCCTATTATGGACATTTTCTCCCATGGCATCTTCTGCTCGCTCATAAGAATCTCGAGCATCATACCCATCATGGGTTCTCATGACTGAACCACCTCTGGCTTTACCACACTGTTCTTTTTGGAGTACTGCCCTTGCAAGTTATCTATAGTTCTACAATGTGTTAGTAGCAAACTATTAGATACATAGTATTAATATAAATCAAACTACTTACCTTTTTCTTGGAAAAAAAAAATCATAAAATAACAAATTTGCCCAAACACAAGATTTCCTTCATCAAAGAACGTCTATTCAGCCCTGAAAATCCACTGAAAAATAGCTGAAAATCCCCCTGAAAAATAGTCGAAATCTACTGGAAAATCCCCCTTAAAAACTCATAAATTTCCTCTGCAGAATCGGCTCTCATTTCATCTATCAATACGACGTTTTGGCAGTCCAAACCACTAGCTTCTCCACTGTTCATTGGAAATCAGATCTTCTAACCTGTCGGACGGCTCGTTCTCTAAGCTTCCGATACTCCGGCAGCCGATCTTCATCTTTCATCCGACACTCATTGGCGGTCCAATCAACTAAATTTTTCCGATGTTTCAGGCCGATCTTCCTTTGGCTTCCGGCATATCGAGGGACCAATCCTTTAATTTTCTCTGACGTATCGGCGGTCCGATCCTCTAAAGTTTTTCGACGTTTTCTATACTTAGAAAAATTTTCAATTTTATTTTTCTTCTTCTTCTCGTCGCCACATTATTTTTCTTCTTCTTCTCGTCGCCACATCGGATGCTCAAACAACTATTCTTTTTCGATGTTTCGGCTATCTTCAGAATATCTCTGCCGAAAATGTGGCTCTGTCTTCCACTAATTTCCATCGAAACTTTGCCTTCTCTTCTTCCATTGCATCGGAAACTTCATCTTCTATTTTCCTCCGATGCTTGCTGCCACATTGGCTGCTCAAACAGCTAACTTTTTCTGACAGTCTCAACACTTAGAAAAAATTTTGTATTTTCCCCATTAAAACTTTGATTTTGGCTCCCATCTTGGGTTTCCTTCCGCTATTGCGTAAATCCTTTCAACATTGACCCACCAGGGCGGCCAGGTCTTCCTCTTTGTGCCACCGCTACACCAGAAGATTCTTTGATTTCCGAACGCCACTGTTGCGGCCAATTCTTCTTTCTCATTCCGCTACTAAGCCGACGTATCGGCTGCTCAAACAGCTAACTTTCACTGCTTGATCTTCTTTTTGTCAGTGAAATAGTTCCTTCTACAGCCGCAATGGAGGAACATCAAACACTATCTTCTTCCGATCGATGACTAATTATTTGACCGCCATCGAAAGTCTTTTCTCATCGGAAGTCTAGTTCCTTTGGCCTTCGCAACGGCGGAACATCAAACCTCTATCTTCTTCCGATGGCTAATGATTTCTATACTTAGAAAAATTTCAACTTTTCTTCATGGTGTCGGCGGTCGGAGAACTTACCCATCGGACATGTAGTTGTTTTACCATCCGCAATGGTGGACGCTCGAACAACTATTTTCTTCTAACGAACATCAAACACTTAGACAATTTTCCCACGATTTTCCTTCAAACTGTTCTCGTCAGGCGTGCTTTCATCTAACTCTTCCACTACGTCGGAAGTCCATTCCACTAACTCATCTGCTACGTCGGAAATATTTTCCACTAACTATTCCGCTACGTCGGAAGTCTTTTCCACTAACTCTTCCGCTACGTCGAAAGTCTTTTCCACTAACTCTTCCGCTACGTCGGAAGTCTTTTCCACTAACTCTTCCGCTACGTCGGAAGTCTTTTCCACTAACTCTTCTGCTACGTCAGAATTCTTCTCCACTAACTCTTCTGCTACGTCGGAACTCATTTCCACTAACTCTTCCACTACGTCTGAAGTCTTTTCCACTAAGTGTTCCGACTGTTCAACACTTAGGAAACTTTTTGGAAGTTTTCCTGTCATCACTTCTGATCTCTGCTAGGCAGAAAGAAATCCTACCACTGTCACTACATCCTGGTGGTCCATGGAGACCCATGCTGCAACATGAGCTCTGATACCACTCTGTAACGTCCCCCCGTGACTCAATGTTCGACACCCCCCCTTCCTTATCCTTTGGAATCATTCCCCTTCTCAATTTAGTTACTGCGAACATAGCTAGTTGGGTTATTTTATTAAAATGCATGTTTACATGATGCCATAATTAAATATATGCCACATGTCCCTATATACCATCGGCGACCATTCCTAATCAAAAACACAACATAACCAAGTCTATGGTGGGGCCTTTGCCTTTAGCTCCGCACCAAGATTATTTACAACATATGTATCCTATGTATTTTAATGCAAGCGGGGTCAAAACCGGGGTATTACAGCCTCTTTTGTACTGGAACATCACTGCCATCCTGTCATCAATGAAAGTCTCATTATCACTCCCCCTTTCCAAGGAGGTTCGTATCATCAACCTGCTCCCCCTTTCCGAGGAAGGTTTTTATCATCATCATTCCTTCTTACAAGGAAGGTCTGTAACATCAAAATCACTATTTGTCCTTATGAGGAAAGTGTTTTCGGATTATACCAAGCTTTTCACAGAAGTATTCAAACTTTACCCAAGATAGAGGCTTGGTCAACACATCAACAACTTTCTCATCGATACTCACATATTGGAGTTTCATAGATCCCTTATGTACCATATCCCTTATGTAAAAATATCATATTTCTATGTGCTTTGATTTATCATGGAACAAAATATTCTCTGTTATCTTTATACAACTCTGGTTATCACATAGAATCACTGTGGTATCCAACTCCATGTCAAATATACCTGACATCATATTTCAAAGCAATTTGGATTCACAACTAGCAGAGAAAGTTGTTATGTACTATGCTTCATCCGTGCTGAGAGAAACACTAGATTGTTTCTTACTAAACCATGAGATCATGGTGTATCCCATACAATAACATCCACATGAGGTGTTATTTCTATCTGCAGCACTTCCTACCCAATATAAATCTGTATATCCATACAATATGTAGTCATGATCTCTATCATAGTATAATCCAAAGTCTATCGTACCTTTGAGGTACCTCATCACATGCTTTGGAACTATCAGGTGAACATGTCTAGGTTTAACTAGATAATTACTCAGGGTGTTCACAACAAAGCATATATCTAGCCTAGTATTCGTCAGATATATTAATGACCCAATAATTTGTCTGTACTGAGTCACATCCACCAAATCTGATGATTAATTAGATAATAGCTTCAAGATGGTATCCATGGGTGTAGCCATGGATTTACAATCCAGCATATCAAATATTTTTAATATTTCCACTACATACTTTCCCTAGTTCTGAAAGATTCCTTCTCAGATCTACCACACTTCTAGCCCATGAAAATAGTGCATCAATCCAAGATCTTTCATCTTGAATTCTTCAGCTAGATTCTTCTTGCTTTCTGCAATACGATTCTCATTTCCTTTCAGAAATAGATCATCCACATATATTAATAATATGGCAGTTTCATCATCTATAACGTTAAGGTAAAGGTTAGTATTAGCTTTACTTTTGGTAAATCCCAATATTCTCAAGAAGTTGTCTATTCTTCCATACCAAGGAGCTTGCTTCAATCCATACAGAGCCTTCTTCAACTTACATGCATCAGTTACCTTGTCTTCGACTTTAAATCCTTGTGGTTTTTCAATTAATACTTCTTTCTCGATCACACTATTCAAGAAGACTGTCTTTACATCCACCCGGTGTATATTCCATTTCATCATGGAAGCAAGCTCCATGATGGATCTGATGGAAGTGTACCTTGCTACTGGTGCAAATTTATCTTCATAATCAATTCCCTCTTTCTAAGAGAATCATCTGGACACAAATCTTTCCTTGTATTTTTCAATACTTCCATCAGTTGCATGTTTTATCTTGTAGAACCATGTTTTATCTTGTAGATCCACTTGTAATATACCACACTCTAATTTTCTGGTTTGGGTACTATATCCCAAACATCATTCTTCATTATTGGTTGGTATTCTTCCGTCACTACTTCTACCCACTCTTTGTTTTGTACGTATTCCTCGTAACCGGTGGGTTCTTGATCTACAATATCACACATCAAAGCTAGATAGTTGGAGAATGGATTTGATATCTTGCTTTTTCTTGTGGAGCCTTTTGGAGCTCCATACTTCTCTACTTCTTGTATTATTTCTCTTACCCAAGCAGGTTTTCTCTTTCGAGATATATCCATAGTAGGGGGTTCCTGATTTTATAGCATATCACAATCTTCTGATGCTACTATTTTAGCAGTGGGTTCAACTTCTACCTTTCTAGGAGGTACATCCTATTCATGTACTTAGTTAAGATGACACCTTCTAGATTTCTTAAGAGCTATTTCTTTGTCAAATGTTACATCCCTACTAATATCTATATGATGGAATCCTGAAATGTATATCCTGAAGGATTTGGAGACTTCATAATATCCGACAAATATTCCCTTGTTTCTAGAAGGATCCAACATGGTTCTCTTTTCTTTTGGAATGTGAACATATACTAGACAACCAAATATCTTGAGATGGCTCACTTTAGGTTTCTTTCCTATATAAATTTCTTCGTGAGTCTTGAATCCAAGAGAAGTATGAGATAATCTATTCTGTACATACACAATTGTTCTTGTTGCCTCATCCCATATATGCATGGGAAGTTCTTGATCATGAATCATTTCCTTCATTGCTTCCATAATGGTTCTATTCTTTCTTTCCACAACACCATTCCGTTGGGTATTGTAGGGAGAGGTTAGTTCCCTCTTGATTCTAGATTCTCTTTAGAAGCATTCAAATTTTTTTGAAGTATATTACACCATTATCTATCCCGATTGTCTTGATTCTTCTTTCTAAATGGTTCTCTATCAAGGCATTGAATTCCTTGAATTTACCGAACACTTCACTCTTTGTATTCAAGAAGCATATCCATGTATTTCTTCAATAGTCATCAATAAATGTAAAATATTATTCATATCCACTTAAATATGGGGAGGGAATAGGACCACATACATCAGAATGAATTTATTCCAATGTAACTTTAGTCTTTGTTTCACTCTTCAGAAATGGATTCTTGATTTTCTTTCCTCTTACACATCCTTTGCAAGTACCTGTTGATTCCTAGAAAATATCAGGTACTAGCAGTAGGGATTCTCCCCAATAACCATTCCCAATTAGATCGTTTATCATTTGGTGTGGGGAATCCATCCAGTTAGTGGCCTGACTACTGTAGAATTAAATGCAGGTTTAAATCTATTTTACCAGTTGCAGACCGATCCACTGTTTATGTGTATTTTTTATGTTTTATAAATGATATGCAAGTGCCTAAATTATGTGCAGATGATCAAGAAACAAAGACTTCACAATGTGATGCGTAGGTTCTTACCTCCCGTATTATCCCCTTTGCTCATGAACCACAGAAAGAAAATAACAGCTATGCTAAACTAAACTATCTTATCTAGCCTATCCCCAGGGAGAAATATTATTATTTAGATGAGTAATGTACTGAATTTTATGCACAAAGAATTTTACAGATACATAAACACAGTAAGAAAATTAACATAGAGATAGCTTAGTGTTTGTTAAAACGTTCATTACTCATTTGCTGCATAGGATTCATCATAAGGAAAGGAAATAATTCACAACATAGAAGTAGTTCATAAGTTAGAACGATCTCACAGATTTGTAAATTAAGCTAAAACAGAAATAGTTCTACATTTAGCCATCTACACAGTATGCACTTGAAACTCCAACATCTCCTTCTCCAGCAGAAACTTTATCCTCTTTATTATAAAAAGAAATATTCCTTATTACAACAAGTATTTCACATATTAGAGATAGAAAATTCCTCTTCTATTCGATTCTATCTATATTTATACATTTTCAAAATCACTCTTGGTATTCTCTTCCCTTTGGGCTTCCCTTAACCTTTCATTTACAAAATTTCATCCTCTAGTGTGCTCACTAGGAAAAGGACCTAAAACAAAATATTACATAAATAAAACTCCCACTTTTGGATAAGTCAAATAATTTAGGTGGACCCAGTTTGAATTTTAATGTACATATCCCATGCTTGGGATTCTTCATTTATAATTCGATATTTTGCTGGCTCCAACACTCGCGTTGTTATCTGATGTTTTGACAACTGGGACTTTATCTCCTTGACCTTTGGTGCGTTCTGACTCAAAAGCTCTTCAAATAGATGCTTGTGTACTAAAACATGCACAATCCATACTCCAATGGCTTCCTAAGTGATACATTCAATCTTATATATGCTCTCTTCTCCTATCTGTAGCCTGTCTTGGAGGTTCTTTAAGTGTTGCTTTCTGGCTAGGAAATCCTGCTACGAGGTACTTGCTAAAATCTAGCATTGATGGTGGATCGAACACATTCCTTTGTAAAACTCAGTACACTTCTCTATGGTTTTATCAATAGATGTGTTCAACCGTACTACTGATTTGTACAAAAAATTTAATATCGCCAATTCCATCTTGATACTTCCTAAGGTTTTCTAGGGCATGTTTACCGGAAAGGTTGAATGAGCTCCAATCCAAGTGAGCTAGCTTCACACAATTTTTGCCACTTTGGAAACCTTCTTCCAGATATTTGCTGCATTTTGTGCTATCTCTTTCAACCTTGCTTCAATATGTTTAACTTTGTACATTTCCCCGGCCAACTTTAACAAAACTTGATTCAATTATTTCTGCAACAATGATGCTTGATTTCAAAAAGGATCAATATCCAGTTGTTTCTCCTTTACTACCTGGAGTTGCTCATTTAGTAAATTGTTTTGAACTTATAAATATTCCACCCTTTTATTAGATGCATATCCTTTATGTTCTACTTATGCAACTCACTTCTCGAGATCCCTTTTTTCCCCTTCAATGATATTCACTGACAATACTAGGGCATCCTTGTCAGATTGCAAAATCTGGCATGCCTTTCTAAATTTCTCCAACTCGTTGAGACTATCCTCATGTTTTCTTTTCAGGTTTTTTCCTTCACCTCTCTCTTTCCTTAAAGTTTCACTCATTTGAGATATCTTCTCCTTATATTGTTCCAGATCATCCACCATTTTATCCACATTATCTGCATTGCAAGGGTTGAGGCTACACCTGCCATTGCAAGGAGTGTAGGATTCTTGTCCGTCCCATGTACAATTATTTTCTTAGTCACCATAAATCATGTATGACTCTTTCCATTGTCCACCCTCTTTTCAGTTCTCATGAAAATCCTTTTCTTATTTTTATCATAGAAAATTGTATTAAGGTTAGCTACCTCCTTCTCTTGAGATGGAGTGAAAGGAATTAGCCCAAATTCTAACACGGGAGCTGTATCCTTTTCTTTCATGCTGCTTGATGGAAAAACTGGATCAATGGGATCATCATGAGCATGTCCCTGATCCTGACTCTCTCAATCTCGGTCTTTTTTCTCTTTTTGCTTTATTTCCTTGGTTTCCCTTTCCGCTACTTCTTTTGCTCATTCAGTCACTTCCTTCTTAAGTCTTTCAGCCTCCTCCCATATTCTCTACTCTTCTTCTTCTTTCCTTTTCTAACATGCCTCCTCAGCTTAACCCTGCTCTTCTTCTTGAGACAACCTTTGGGCTTATTCTTCTCTTTTCCTTGCAGTTTCTTCCTCTTGTTTTTTTTACTTGATAGCACTACTACTGCCTCATTTTCCACCCATAGTCCATATTTTCTTCTTGAACCTCCGGCTCAAGGATGTCATATTGCGAGCATTGCAAAAAATCTCTTCATATTTGTACCAGTAGTTCATGTATTTGAAATGCACTCCTACCGATGCACTGTAATCTGCAATCTTTTTTGTCGAATCATTTTTGTGGAAATGATTTTCCCCAAAATAAAAATATTCTAACTCGTTTACAAACTCGAACACACTCTTTACTCAGGAAAACTTGTAACTACCTATCTGGAATGGGAGAGGTGGATACACTGCCTTTTTCTGAACAAACAAGAAATTTCCAATCCCATCTATATAAAGTTTCTTCACCGCCTCCTTGTGCACAATATAATCTGTAGCATACTTTGGCAATAGGGAAGGGGCTCTAGACTCCCCATACATCCTTATGTACAAGCCTTCTTCAAAAAGGTAATAGTTTCCATTCTCCTCTACTACTTAATGTCTTTTCAAACATGAAATCACACTCTATGAGGAATATTATCTTGTATAGTGGCATGATGAAGTCTTCACATATGTTCTTGTAAGAATTGTGATATTTATGGGCCCAGAAAAGATGGTATGCATAATACACTGGGGAATTTTTCTTATCCCATTTGCAGTTTAGCATTGGGAACTGGTGAGTGCATAAAATGCAATCAATCAGGAAAGAAATCATGTAGAATTCAGATTTCTTTTGTGATGTACCTCCAAGTGCTATGCTAATGCATGAAGATAAGTTTTGTGAAACTATTTCATCCCAATTGAAAATAGTTCCCCTGGTGGCTACAAATTAAATCACTGGTACCCAACCTATCTTATAAAAATTTCCATTTGCTTGACCAAAGATTCAGTTCAACATCAAAGCTATAAGCCTATATGGGGTACAAAAATTCACATTTTCATACTCCCCAGTAGGCTTTGTACGAAACTGCTTCCCATGGATCATGATCTTCCTTATATAGTCGAAAATATCCAGGTCTAACTCCTTCAACCATTTTTTTTTAAATACATCTAAGCTATGAGTAGCTTACATGCTTGAGCTACATATGCTGGAATATAAGCAACAAAACCTTTCCCATTTACATCTTCCAGGATCATCTTCACTACATCTATTCTTGGAAGTATCCAGCCGATGACTTCAGAACATGGAAAAAGTTCATGACAAGTGGACGCCTTCATGATAGCTAACCTCTTTATATTTGTATAGATTTGTATATCTTCTAAACCTGCCCCTGGGACAGTGTGGTATTTGATCGTTTGATATACCTAGCCCCATTTGAATTTTGGATCAGCTCCAGTCACTGGTTTAGTATCTTCATATATGATTTCTACCTTTGTGATGACTTCCACTTCTGGATCGTCTTCCATAGCTTGGGCCTTCTTTTTCCCTTTTCCGGGCATGGTGCTAAATAAATATTGAGGACGTAAAAACCATAAAAACAATTCTTAGATGCATATATATAACCAACAACAACATAAACTCATATAAAACAACAAACATTACCACATCATCCTAAAACAATTCAACCAGTAACAAAGTAATGCTATAGAGAGAGTTAGGCGCAGGATTAAGATTCTCCACCATTTTCCACACAGCCCGTAGTTAAACTATCTAGATTAGAACATCCCTAAAAAATAACAACCTTCACCTCAAGGCCAGAAACACCATCAATGGAGATATTCCCACCAAGATATGGACATCACAACTAGGGCTCTCACTTCTACTGGTGGTTTAAGAAACCCTTAACACAAGGAAACTCTACCCGACCAATGATAATAACCCCCCTGTCTATGCTCCTTTGGAAAAGAAACTGAGTGGTGCAGACGGTGAAACGCCAGTATGCACACACCCACCCCTCAGCAACCTACTACCAATGAAACCCCCATGGCAAGGACGGGGCTGACGACTGGCATGAGGTAGGTGGAAAAACTCAACGCCTCATGATCCATGAGCGTAGCGAACCCAGAAAAAAAAATAACATACACAATCACAAAGGAAAACCCCCAAAAATCTTGGGTATATAAAAACTAGGGAAGAAAATTAAAACCTAAAACCCCAAAAAGTTAAGATGACTTAGTAGGATAATGAAATCCTACCTGGAAAAGAGACAGATGGGCTCAAATGTGCTCAGTCCCTACACGGCTAACTAGATCCACAATGTGACTGATAGCTTGCTTAGAAAAAAACAAACAACTTCAACAGACAACGAATGACCGTGACAAGTGCCCTTGGTGCTTAAAAAGACTCAGCCATAGGGTTAATAAATGGTCCATGTGAGACTTTATGGAATTTAATCGGGACAATGCATTAGCGCCATATTTATAAAAAAACAACGGCATCGGGTGACAACTAGAGAGGTAGTCGACATTCATCGGGTTCAATGTTATCTTCACTGCTGAAACTTAACGGTGGATTCAACAGTTTCTAACCGTAGGGTGTCGGGTGAATCATCCAGAGACAACCGGGTGAGATGAGACAAGCGCCTCCGATAGTGTCGGATGGAAATATTGAAGCGATCCGACACACATCGGCTGACAAGAAACTTCTCTTTAGAAAATAAACTCATGTATTATCTCGGTATCATCTGGGATTCTGGAAACAAATCGGGTGCGGACAAGAAAGTCACTCAAAATAGCGGTCAAGGCTTTGCCAGAGAACTCATTTGATTCTTTCGAAACAGTGAGTGAGAGAGAACATAAATCTTTCTACCAAGTCATTCTGCTTCATCGAAAAGGATATCAACAAGCCATCCAAAGGAAAAGGACCCACCTTTCGACACATCGGATGCGGACATTAGAGTTTAACTGACGTATCGATAAACTTACATGAGTCTTCCAAAAAAGGTAAAAGGGAATAAATATCGGCAAGCAAACCAGGTAGAACCTCTACTGTATCGGATAAACTCCATGAGTTCATCCGATACATAGAGTGGGAAAAATGAGTTTTTCTTTAAAAGTTTTTCAATTTGAAAAATAAAGACTAAGTCATAAAGAAGGCAAAAGCTACTTTAAGAAAAACCAAAGACTAGAAATATAAGGGGGCCCCAGGATATGAAAATTTGTTGGGGTGTTGTTGCAGCAACAACAATACCTTCATGATCAATCTTCAAATCCAATAAACCTATTACCACATTGCTCACATATGGTAATTATTTGTAGTTGATGTGAGAAAGCATTCTATGCCATAGTTCACTTGCGCTAGTGATCTCATGGACAAGAGTTGTTTCTGGAAGTCCCTAGAGTTTGTACAATCCTCCTTCTTCTTCACCAATGACCACAACATCTTCAATTGTATTTCCTTTGGTCTGCATGATTACTTTTCCATCTATAAAACAATATATATATCCTTTCTTATCTAATACTGATATGGAAAGTAAGTTCTTTTTCAAACCTAGTACATACAATACTTCCTTCATCTTCATGGAGGTTCCAGAGTCAAGCTTGTAGCTTGATTCACCAATTCCTTTGATGGGATATTAATCCTAATGATACTTTATGAGGGGATTTCTTTTCTTCAAGTCTTGAAATATTTTTCTTCTTCCCTGTCATGTTCTTTGAAACACCACTATCTATAAGTTATGTATCTTCTCTAAGTATTGCAAACCTAACTAGTGTAGAGAATAGTACATATTCTTCTTTTGCTTGTCTCTTTCGACGTCTTTACTCTTCTTCCTCATCCTCATCTTTAGCTAGATGAGCATGATGTCTTTTGTTTATGTTCTTCTTTAATGGGCACTCTCTGGAAAGGTGCCCTATCTTATGAAAGTTATAACATAAATATTTGGAGTAGTCTTTCTTCTTACTATTTTCTCTTTTCCTTTGAAACGTTTTTGGAGGTCTATACTCCTGGTTAATATCCTTATTGAAGTTTGATTGTCTTCTTTTTCTAGTATGGGTGGCTAGAGATTGATCATCTTCTTTAAGTAGAGGTTCTATGTTAGCTACTCTAGATTCCTCTTGTATGCAATCTTCCCATACAATGTCAAACTTCATAATTTATTTTTTGGCACACATAGTCTATATGAATTAATCCCAAAGTCTAGTGAGACCATTGAGAGTAGTGATAACTAGTTCATATTCATCAAGGGAGTCTCCAATGGCATCTAGTTGTTCCTTGAACTGGGAGACCCTTGTGAAGTAATATTGAATGGATTATCCTTTACTCATCTTGGTACCCTTTAGTTGAGCTCTCAAATTCATCATTATGTTGATGTTATTTCCCTCATACATTATGTAAAGGGAATCATACATTTTCTTTAGTGTCTCTTTAGATGACACTTTATGGATAAAGTAGTATTTGATAGAATGAATAAGATCCTCATTGTCTTTATAGGTCCTTCTAGTACTTCTCATTAGCTTCATCTTCTTCCATTTTTGCAACTTCATCTTCAATGTATTTTTCAAGATCATTCTCTCTAAGAATGAGACCAATCCTATCATTAGAGGAATTTTGGGGTCTAAAATGGGCCTCCTAAGGAAAATAATAAAATAATAGTTAAAATAATAAAGTAATGGTTAAAATAATAAAATAATATTAATTAATTTTGGAGGAAGAAAGAAAAAAACTACTTTTTGTGTTTGTATTTTCGACATATCTCCCTATGTTTTTACTCAAATTTCGATTGGGAGAGCTCGTTGGATGCGGAATTTGATTCCACATCCAACGAGTACCCACACTGCATACTTTTGATGGACCCCGCTACCCCAAAAACAAGAAATACCTGAAAAAACCTGATGATGATGTCATCATCACATTTTTTCAGGTATTTCTTATTTTTGGGGTAGCGGGGTACATCAAAAGTATGCAGTGTGGGTTCTCGTTGGATGCGGAATCAAATTCCGCATCCAATGAGCTCTCCCGATCGAAATTTGAGTAAAAACACAATGAGATATGTCGAAAATACGAACAAAAAAGTAGTTTTTTTTAATGACAAATATGCCAATTCAACCATTATGGTTGACTTATTTTATTGAAATTCTATTGGTTCTTGAATTCCAACTCACAAAAACTTATTTTGGCACGTTTTCTTATAAGGCCCATTTTAGACCCCAAATTTCCTCTAATGACTTCCATGCTTCTAAGTTTTCTATGCCTTCAAACTTGTCCTCAAGCTTAGTGCTTGGGGCCATCTTATCCGAGAGGTCACTAAAAATTGAATTTTATCAAAATGAAAATATGACCTTACCAGGAGATGTGCTTTACTGAGTTGATTTGGTTGGTCTACTTGGTTTCTGGAGATTCCAAATATTCACCCTTCAAAACTTGCTTGCGATATTTCAGTTTCTGCAGATTTTTCGTTCTTGTTTTTTGTAGTTTTCTTGTTCATGGCCAAAATTGGGATTGGCTTTCCCATAGATTCACCCACTCAAAAAATTCAATCTATGGATCAATAGATGCACTCTAGGGAGGCACAAATTTCTATGCAAGAATATCTTCAAAATCTCTAATTTTGAGGAAACCCTAATTTCTTGTCAGAGGGAGAGGAGAAAGAGTTTCACCTTGTGAAAGTTGTTCTATTCATAATAGCTTTCATACCATGTTAAGATTTCATATTCTTAGATAGATATCATTAGTTTTTAATATATATTCACAACAATAGCATATGCAGAATCACTTAAAGAAACGCGATCACAAGAAAGACAAAGATTTATCCTGGGAAACCCTCAGGGGGAATAAAACCCAACAAAACTTCCTCCATATAGATGTATAAGATAAAAACCCAAAATAGGTGATCCTTATCCTTGATGGTCTCTCTCTCTCTCTCTCCTATGCTCTTTACACAAGTGAGTTTGTGTGTTCAAATGAGGAACACAACTCCTCTATTTATACTCTTTTTGTCACTTGACTCTTAACCTAACAATTCAGCCCCACTTAACTTACTGATCCGAATTCACCTAAGAAGAATCAAAACAACGTTATATTATATTCATTAGGGTAATATTGACCTGACTAACAATGGAGGTTATACCTCATGACTCTATGATGACCAAATATGATAGTAACATCCCAATGGAGGAATAAGACATCTCCCTTAGGGTACATTAGTAAAATACATTTAGAATATTCTTCAAAGTTATAATATTTCAACAAAATAACAAATCTATCTTCAAATATAATCATTATCATTCTCATCATCATCATCCTCATTGTCACCATCCTCATTATCATCATCATTATCATTGTCATCGTCACCATCATCATCCTTCAATTCATTCCCACCTTCATCATTGTTGATGTTTTCATTCGCATTGCCAATACCATCATCATAATCATCATAATCAAATACCATACTTATATTCAAAATAAATGTAAATTTTGTCTTGTTTTATCCTTGTACAAGTTTACTAGGTAGTTACTTATGTTATGTTTATTTGAATTTTCCACCTAATCATAGTGTGTTCTTTACATAAATGTAATGGCTATTGTGATGATGCATAAAACCAATTACGATGAACTTGTTATTATTTTTTCTTGGTGTGAGGTCTTATGTTTTGGGGGGTTGATGAATTTTAATGATAGATGTATGTTGATAGAATATCATGTTTTAGTTAATTTCCAGTAGACCCTCCTCCCACATATCACTTTTCTTATCTTTCATCCTATCTTACGCACATGATTCCCTTACCTTATGCATATATTTTTATACTTATAAGAATTCTTGATGATTGATATTTTTCTTGCATGCATACATTATGGATATGGATGCCATGGTTATGTTAATAGTTAGCATGAGACACCTACATTTTGATGTTAGGGTATTCTTGGGATAAATCAACAAGGTATATTTTTCATTATGAACCATTGGTGGGCATGTCACTATCAGGTTTTTGGATGGGAATGGACTATGATTCTATTTGAAATATTTTATATGGATAATATTTTTTGAAGTATGCATAGTACACGTAAAAATAGCTATCACCCAAGCATGCAACATACAAATGAACACTAGTACAAAATGGTTAATTAATGATTAAAAATACAACTAGAATTTTGATATAAATGACTATATTTGAGGTGGTGACTAATGGTAACAAATAAATAGTCTCTTTCACCTGACTAACTTAGTCATATATCACTTAGTCAGTAATTGGTTAATTAATGACTAAGTGATATACGACTAACTCTTTCTCTGGCTTTCCTTCTTTTCAAAGGACATGAAACGATGCATTAAATATAGGTGTGAATATTTGGCGCACAAATCTTGCACACAATTTCATCAAGGACTCTAAATGCATGGCCCACTGTAGTTGTTTTTCCAAATCCATACATAAGGTTTATGCCACTAAACACAAAGTCAACTAATCCCCCCTCTAGTAGGTTTTCAAACAAATTTTCTACCTCTAATACACAATTTTGCTTGCAAAATTCATTCATCATAGCATTGTAAGAATGAATATTTCATTCACAAATATTTTCCTTCATCTACTCCACTAGTGAAAGAACAATGAAAAACTTCCCTCTTTTGTAATGTCCATCAATCAAGGTAGTACCATATGTTACTTTACTTGGGGTCATGATTTTCATTTAGGGGTGATTGTAAAGATCTTTAGTGACGATTAAGATATTTAGTAACAATCAGTTATTGTCATCATTGGTCAACATTTTTTTATGGTCAACATAGTTTATGGCAATGGAAATTGGGTACTGTTAGCAAATTAAATTACAAATACAAGAAATGATGATGGGATTAGAAAGTGAGTCACTAATTTAGTTGTTGAAACATTATCTTTTGTAGGTTTTAAAAGGAATGTTATTGTTTTAGTCACCAAATCCACTTATGAATATATTCCTTTAATGACAATCACCAAATATACTTATGTTAATGAAATTTTGTTGGTTGTCACCATAAGTGGCTTTGGAGATCCTCATTAAAGGTCTGTCACAAGCATGTGCGTCACTAGAGGAATTTTTTGTAGTAGTGATAAGAAGCCTTGCAACAACCATTACAACAGGCCCAACTGGAAAATACACAACCTCAGCTATTTCATAAGTCATGACAAAGGTATTAGTCATCAAATTATATTGTATTAACTGATTAAGGTGAACCTCATTGTTTCTAGGAGGCTTGTGATGATGATCATAGAAAATATTTGAAGAATGTTGGAGAAAAAAATACGGGATCTATTTAAAGCTTCCAAAAGGAAGAATATCCTTACAAAAGAAGTGGATATAAAAGATAAAGCATGATGGTGAAGGAAAGGATTTGAGGTACAAGGAAGGGTTGGTGGTGAAGGAATTTGCTCAAAAAGTAGCTATTGATTTTAATGAAAATTTTTCACTTGTTGTTAAAATGTCATCCATTAGAGTTATTCTTGATCTTGTAGCTACTTTAGACTTGGAGTGTGAACAAATAGACTTGAAAACCACCTTCCTTCATGGAGAATTGGAGGAGGATATTTTTATGGAGCATCCAGAAGGATTCAAAACAAAAGGTAAATAAAATTTGGTTTGTAGGTTGAATAAGAGCCTTTATAGGATAAAAAAAGAACCTCACTAATGGTATAATAAGTCTGATTATTTTATGTTGGAGCATGGTTTTAGAAGGATACAACTTGACCATTGTGTTTACATAAAAAATTAGGACCATGAAAAGTTTATTTTTTTATTTCTATATGTAGATTACATGCTAATTGTAGAGCATGACAAGAGAATGATTAATAGGTCAAAGAAGAACTTGGGAAGTCAATTTGAAACAAAGGATTTTGGCCAAGAACAAAAAATATTGGGCATGAGGATCATAGGTGACAAAAATAAGAAACAGATTGTGGATGTCACAAGAAAGTTATATTTATAAGGTGATTAGCAGGTTCTACATGAAGTATGTCAATTAAATGGGAACAACTCTTGCATCCCACTTCAATTTGAGTGTTGATTTGTTCCCTTGTAATGAAAAGGAGAATGGGGAATGATTAAAACACCCCATGCTTAATTTTTTGGGAGCTTCATGTATGCCATGGTATATACACATCCAAACATTGTACATCCATTCAGAGTAGTGAGCATATTCCTTTCCCATCCAATAAAACAACATTGGAAAGAAGTAAAATGGATCGTAAGGTATATCAAGGGTACTAGTAATTATTGTTTATGTTTTTGCAATTCTAATATTGTTCTTGGAGGATTTATTGATGAAAATATAATTGGAGATGTGGACACTAGAATTTCCACCACTGGATACTTGTATACATTCGCAGATGCAGTGATGTATTGTGTATATAGGCTACAAAAAGTAGTATATCTCTCCACAATTAAGGTAGAATACATAACTGCAACAGATTCTTGCAAATATATGTTGTGGATGCAATGATTCCTAGAAGAACTGAGAATTAATCAAGACAAGTATGTGTTGCATTGTGATATTCAGAGCACCATTCACTTGGTGAAAAACCCAACATTTCACTCAAGGAGAAGCACATTTGTAATGTAACTATTCTAATATAAAGTATATTAATCAAACTTTCAAAACATTAAACTAAAACAGTGGAATATATGACACCCAAACTAGTTAATGCTGGCTAGGACTCAAAAGACAATTGTGAACCAGCACAAGATTCTTCCTCATCCATCCCAAAAATTGATTTAGTATTTTCTAAGGCTATATATCATATGGAAAATAGTCCAATACCCTAACAACAACACATTTATCGGTGCTTCACACCTAGGAATATTTCCTTGGATGAATAAAGGATATCCATGTACATTTATCGAGGACTTATGTGGAAACCCAAGGCTTCTGGTACTTGTTGGGAGTAATCAAGCCTATGAATATATAAATTGGTTTTCCCCAACCTATTGTAATAGAAATTCAGAATTTAGGACACTTTTTATAGATGTTGGATATCAAACAAGCAAAGATCTAATTGTTGATGTATTTGTAACTTCGGAATGTATTCACTTGTATATCTTATGTCTTGTACCCCAATGCTTATTCTGGGAAGTGTCTGTAATGTATTTGAGTCATGTCATGCTCCGATGTTCCTATCTGGAGATTCAGTAATGTAAACAAGTCATATCAAGTCATTGTGGGTAACCCTCCTATTGTTCAAGGGTTAAAGTCCCCACAGTTTCAGGGCCCTAGGGTTATTAGATTCTCCTAGAGAAGTCGACCCTAGTGAGTTATTGTCAAGTCAGGAATTAGTATAAATAGAGATTGAGCCTCTATATCTATCACACACTCACTCACACTTAGTTGTAGCACATAACTAAGGAAGAAGAAGTTGCTGGGGCTAGAAAGAAAGAGGTTACTATTGTCGGGAGATCATCTTACTTTTTTGGGGTTTTACTTTTGGTGTTGATTCTATCTTTGAGGAAGTTGCGGGGTTTTCTCTATTTATGGTTTCCTCAAGGAAAAACATTGTGTTCATTGTCTCTTGTGTTTGATTATTCTGCTTGTTATTCTCTCAGTTAAAGATCCTAACATAATGTTAGCTTAACTGATAAAAATCTAACATGGTATCAGAGCTAACCTAAGAAGAAGACATTGTGCAGCTGCAGGAAATAGGGCTTCCTACATTTTGGATCTATCTCCACATATTTTCAGAAAAAGAAGGTTGGGATGACTCTCCTCCCTAAGGCGCATCTTTCTGTCGAGGCAGAATCTGATTCTGAGCTTTTTCAGTTTTGGACTCGACACTGCTGCCAGAAATTAGGGCTTTCCACAGGAGTGGAATTTTTGAGTGAGCCCAGGCCTGGATTGATCTCCTCCTCAAAATCAAAGTTTAGAGATCAAGATCAAAGCATTTGGTTGGACAGAACTCCAGAAAATCCAAACCCTAATCTGCTCCTGAACCAGCACTACAGAAATTCAGCTCTAAATCCATATCTGACATCTTGACCTACTAAGATATAAATATTTTGTATTTCCATTTGAGGTTCTCAGTTAAGATGTCTCATCATACCAATCTTGATGAAAAGCTTCAGGGAGCTGATAACTTCCGAGCCTGGAAGTCTAGGATCTCCGTGGTCCTAGAAGAAAATGAGTTGGACTCATATATCAATGAGGAGGTTCCAGTTCCAGAGGGAGATGAGGCTAATGCCTTACACAATAAGAAGTTGGTTATGAATAAGAGGATTATTGCTGATTCAATCAAGGATCACCTCATACCATAGGTGTCCTCCGTAAAGACACCTAAAGCTATGTTTGATGCCCTAACCAAACTGTTTGAAGGGAAGAACATAAACCAAAAGATGACTCTTAGAAACCAACTGAAGAGTGTAAAGATCCAAAATGCAGAGACCATCCAGTCTTACTTTACAAGGGTCTCTCATATCAAGGAACAGTTGGAAGCAGTAGATGAAGAAGTGGAGAATGTAGAGATTGTGATGACCACCTTGAATGGTCTACCTAGGGCATGGGACTCTTTCATTCAAGGGATATGTGCCAGAAAGAAGTTAGTCAAGTTCAGCAGACTATGGGAAGAATTCTCTCAAGAAGAAGCTCGGATAGCAGCTCGAGAAGAAAAGATGGGAAGTGAATATCAATCTCTCACATCCCACACCAAGAAAACGAGAAGGGACCATCATCACTCTAAAAATAAGATTTCACACTCTAGAAGAGATATGTCTACTATTAGATGTTACACATGTGATGAGAAAGGTCACATATCCAAATACTACCCTAACAAATGGAACTCAAAGAATAAAAAGGGAAACAAGAGAAGACATCATGCTCATGCTACAAAGGATGATGCACCTTCCACAAAGAGAATCAAACAAGAAAGTGATGAAGAATATGTGTTGATATTCACTCTCATAGGAACTATCTCACATGGAAGCAATGATTGGATTATATACAGTGGTGCTTCCAAACATATGATGGGATTCAAAGAATCATTTGTGAAACTATCTGAACATGAGTCACCTCACAAGGTGAAACTTGGGGATGACTACCAGTATCCAATAAAAGGTAGTGGTGAATCCTCCTATAAGCTAGACTCTAGAAAGTATATGAAGATGAAAAATGTATTGTTTGTTCCAGGACTAAAGAAGAACCTCCTCTCCATATCTGCATTGGATGCAAAAGGAAAGAGGGTTGCTTTTGTAGATGGCTAAGTTCTTTTGTGGCCAATGTGAAAGACTTTTGTCGATGCAATAGTGATTGGGGAACAAGAAGGAGGTCTATACAAATTGAAGGGCCAACCAGAACAAGATTTGGTTCATGACTCAGTAGAACCAAATGAAATTTGGCATAGAAGGCTTACACGTGTGCATTAGAGAGAACTACCACTTGCAAGCAAAGATATTGAAGGTCTTCCAGAAATGCAGACAAAACATGATGGTGTTTGCAAAGTCATGCAAAAGGAAAGAACACAAAGAAGACATTTCCAAGTAGTGAGAGCAAGGCAAAAGGAATCTTGGAAATCATCCACTCCGATGTATGTGGTCCGATGTCATCCAGTTAATTAAGCAGGTATGTATACTATGTTTCTTTTATTGATGATTTTTCTAGGAAGACATGGATATACTTTATGAAGAACAAAGATGAAGTATTCAGCAAGTTCAAGGAATTCAAAGCCTTGATCGAGAACCACACAAAAAAGAAGATCAAGATTTTTCGATCAAATAATGGTCCAGAATTCACTTCAAATGAATTCAAAGACTTATGCAAAGATTCATGGATTAAGAGGGAGTTAACCACTCTATATAATCCACAACATAATGGAGTTGTAGAAAGGAAGAATAGAATGATCATGGAAGCTGCAATGGCCATGCTTCATGATCAAGATTTTCCCATGCATCTATGGGCAGAAGCTACAAGAACAGTGGTGTATGTACAAAACCGTACTCCACACAGAGTACTCAAGAATAAGACACCTGAAGAAGTCTTTTCCGGAAAGAAACTAGAAGTCAGCCATCTCATAATATTCGGCTGTCCAGTGTACATACACATTCTGAAAGAAAAGAGGACAAAGTTAGATCCTTTAGGAAGGAAGGGTATATTTGTGGGATACTCTGAAATCTCGAAGGCTTACAGAATATATTTCCTAGGATTCAAGAAGATCGAAATCATCAAGGATGTGACATTTGATGAAGACTTAGCTTACAACAAATCCAGAAAGAGACCTGCTAAAGAACCTGAAGAAATAGAAGCACACAGAATTCATGACACAACCATGAACGAAGAATATCAAGAATAAGATCAAGAAATAGAAGAACCTCAAGAACCTGGAGATCCACCTCAAGAGAAGAATCCTCACAAGAGGAAACCTGCTTGGGTATGAGAAGCTATCCAAGGTGCAAAAGGATATGGGGCTCCAAAATAATCACACAGAGAAAGGAAAAGAACTAGGTCATGTTCAAGTTATGTAGCCTTACTATGTGATTTAATTGATAAAGAACCTTCCAACTATGAAGAAGAAACAAAAAAGAAAGAATGGAAGGATGTTATGATTGAATAATACCAATCAATCATGAAGAATGATGTTTGGGATGTTGTCCCAAGACCTGAGGGGAAGTCTGTAGTAACTTCCAAACGGATCTACAAGATCAAGCATGTTGCAGATGACAGCATAGAAAAATATAAAGCAATATTCATGGCTCATGGCTTCTCCTAGAAAGAAGGAATAGATTATGAAGAAACTTTTGTACCTATAACCAGATACACTTCCATCCAATCAGTACTTTCTCTGGCTGTAGTGATGAAATGGAAGATACACCAGATGGATTTCAAGACTGCTTTCTTGAATGGTGTAGTGGAAGAGGAAGTGTATGTGGATCAGCCACTCGGTTTTGAGACACATGACAAGGATTCTCATGTGTGTAGATTGAAGAAATCCCTGTATGGTTTGAAACAGGCACCCAGGACATGGTACAGAAGAATTGACAGCTTTCTATCCAGTTTGGGCTTTACCAAGAGTAAAGCAAATTCCAACCTTTACTACAAGGTTGAAGATGGAAACCTAGTGATGCTCCTAATGTATGTAGATGATATGTTTGTAACGGGTATGGATGGGTTGATTGCTGATATGAAGAGAAATATTGTTGTCGAGTTCGAAATGAAGGACTTGGTTATGATGCATTATTTTCTAGGCATGGAGGTGTGGCAGAATGTAGATGGAATCTTCCTTGGACAAGGGAAGTATGCAGTAGAGATCTTGAAGAGATTTGTGATGATAGACTGCAAGTCCTTAACCACACCTATGGCATCGAACCTAAAGCTATTGAGTGATGCTTTATCTGAGTTGGTTGATGCCATGATGTATCATTAGATGATTAGGTCCTTGATGTACCTAACGAATATGAGACCAGATATTTGCTTTGCTGTGAACACCTTTATCCAATTCCTGACAGATTCGAGACATGTTCACTTGATTGCTGCAAAGCATATTCTGAGGTACCTGAAGGGTACAATTGATTATGGACTCAAGTATAATGCTGATCAAAAGATTAACCTAGAAGGTTATGTTGATTCATATTGGGCAGGCATTGCCATCGATAGGAAGAGCACTTCAGGGTGCTGCTTCAGTATGGGATCAGGTGTGATCTATTGGTTTAGCAGGAAGCAATCCTCTGTGGCACAAAGTATAGCTAAAGCAGAGTATGTCATAGCTTGTTCAGCTAGTTGTGAGGTGGTATGGCTGAGGAAGATACTGTCTGATTTATTTGATCTCCAGTTAGATGCTACTTGTATATATTGCAACAACCAGAGTTGTGTGAATTTGTCGGAGAACTCGGTGTTCCATGACAAGTCGAAGCATATCGAGATCAAGTATCACTATATCAGAGATATGGTGCAGAGAGGAGCAGTGAAGCTCCAGTATGTTGCAACAGATGAACAGATAGCTAATGTGTCAACTAAGACATTGGCTAGGGTGAAGTTTGAGTACTTCAAGGAGAATCTTGGTGTTCTCCAGATTGAGATTCCTCCCAAGAGGAAGTGATGAGTTCATGCTGTGCCTTTCTGACATGAGGAGAGGATTGGTTCCTTCCATGGTCAGATGTAAGTATTGTGCCTTTCTGACATTGTGAGAAGATTGGTTCCTTCCATGGTCAGATGTAAGTGTTGTGCCCTTTCGACATGGTGAGAGGATTGGTTCCTTTCATTGTCAGATGTATGTGATGATCCCACATCCAACATGAAAAAGGGTTGGCTCTGTGAAGACACATATAGTATGAAAAAGGAATATATCTGTGTAGATCCCAAATCCAGCATGAGAAAGGGCTAGCTCTATGAAGACACATCTAGTATGAAAAAGTACTAGCTCTGTGTAGATCCCACATCCAGCATGAAAAATGGCTAGCTCTGTGAAGACAGATCTAGTATGAAAAAGGACTAGCTCTATGTAGATCCCACATCCAACATGAAAAAGGGCTCGCTCTGTGAAGACATGTCTAGTATGAAAAAGGACTAGCTCTGTGAAGACTTGTCCAATATGAAAAAGGACTAGCTCTGTGTAGATCCCACATCTAGTATGAAAAAGGATTAGCTCTGTTAAGACTCATCTAGTATGAAAAAGGACAGGCTCTGTGTAGATCCCACATCTAGTATGAAAAAGGACTAGCTCTGTGAAGACTCATCTTGTATGAAAAAGGACTGGCTCTGTGTAGATGCCACATCTAGTATGAAAAAGGACTAGGTCTGTGATGATACATCCAGTACGAAAAAGGACTGGCTATGTAGATGTACATCCATCATGAAAAATCATTGGCTCTGTAGAAATCCCATGACAAGAAGAATCAAGAAAGAGCACCCGTGATGATGACCCAGTGATGATCCAGATCGAGTGATGATGATCCAGATCCAATGATGATGATCCAGCAGAGATGATCTAGCAGTGATGATACAGATTGAGTGATGATCCAGATCAAGATGAAGATGTCTTGAAGATGAAGATAACTTGAAGATGAAGATGACTTGAAGATGAAGATGATGAGAACTCATTGATGATCTAGATGATACAGAGAAGAAGACATGTGCTGATAAATTGTGTCGAGAGAATACCTTCCTAGTTAAGAGGGAGAGTTGATGTATTTGTAACTTCGTACTGTATTCACTTGTATATCTTATGTTTTGTACCCCGATGTTTATTTTGGGAAGTTTTTGTAATGTATTTGAGTCATTTCATGCCCCGATGTTCTTATCGGGAGATTCAATAATGTAAACAAGTCATGTCAAGTCATTATGGGTAACCCTCCTATTGTTCAAGGGTTAAATTCCCCGCAATTCCAGGGCCCTAGGGTTATTAGACTCTCCTAGAGAATTCGGCCCTAGTGAGTTATTATCATGTCAATAATTAGTATAAATAGAGTGTGAGCCTCTCTGTTTATCACACACTCACTCACACTCAGTTGTAGTGCATAGCTGAGGAAAAAGAAGTTGTTGGGGCTAGAAAGAAAGAGGCTACTACTGTCGAGAGATCATCTTACTATTTTTGGGTTTTACTTTTGGTGTTGATTCTATCTCTGAGGAAGTTGTGTGGTTTTATCCATTTATGGTTTCCCCGAGGAAAAACAATTTGTTCATTGTCTCTTGTGATTGATTGTTGTGCTTGTTATTCTCTCAGTTAAAGATCCTAACATAATGCTATATTAAATGATAAAAATCTAATGGTAATTTGGGACTGCTCAACTAGTTTACATTTATGACAACCCAAAAAACATAAGATACAAATGAATTTTCAAACTAGGACTTGGAATTTGTTCATCGGGGTCTTAATTAACTCTACAAACTGAAAAAATCAAATTTCACTAAGAAAAATATCAAATACTGAAAGTATACTGAAAACTAGACAAATTCAATGCAAACTCTAGAGTAGATGTGAAAAACTCATAAAAACTGATACCTATGCATTATAAAAGTTTAAGAATGATATTATATGTTCAAATAATAGAATATAGATCATATTGGATCCAAGGGGCTTCTCATAATCGTTCAGGACTTGACATATTTCATTACAAACAAATATAAATGGAAATAACTAGAAAACTTCAGGATTCGAATTGTTGACTTATCAAGATTCTCTTTGACTTTTGAACCGGCTTGAATCAACATTAGGACCTATAATAGAATCAATTAAAATGGTTGGATTCCATTATCCACACATCTAACCGAGGAATCAACTAGATGAAGAAGTAGCAAGGGCACATCTCCCAACTGTGACGAGGGGCACATCTCCCAAGTCGAATTGATATATTAAATCTCTCAAAACCAAACACAAATGAGACAATAAAAAATGTGATTTGTGCACTATTCCTTTTTTATATACTGAGTGACTTCTTATGCAAGATATCATGGGATAATGCGACTTCACAAGCTAGATTAGCAATTGCTTTCTGGATTTCCCCTGCTTAAATATGCTTTGTTGGTTTTGACCTGATTTTTATGCTTTATATTGATTTTCCTTGATTTTGCTTCCTTAGTCTTATTTCCATTGCTTTTTTCCTTTCCATTTTTTTCCTTCCTTTCTGCCACTAGTCTATTTTTCCTTGCTTTATCTAGTTTCATGTTTTTCATTGTTTTCTAGCTTTTACTGCTTTATTCTAGCTATATTAATTGGTAGAGATTTATAATGATCATTGTATTGTTCCTTATGCATGCTACTAGACAAATATTCATCAACACTTATCCAAATTCTAATTTATTCTTAAAAATAAAATTAACTAGAAACCATCCCAACATTAAAGTTATTAAACTTCCTAGCTAAATAATTCCTTGTCCAAAATTAATCCCAACAATTAATGTACTTTCTCCTAAACCCATAGGGACTGTATGGGTTAGTGACTTAGTCAACTGGTCTCTAATAAAGGGACATGACAGTCCTCCCCTCCTAATATTCCTTGTCTCCGAGTAATTTCATTCTATGATGTACTAAAATCTTCTCTACTTCCCAGGCTGCATCCTCACTCAAAATCCCTTCCCATTGCACCAAATATTCCTTGATAATCGTGCTTCTCAACCTTATTTCTCAGATCTACAAAATTATCTCTATAACTAACACCAAATTTCATTCATCATAAAATGGAGGAAACTCCTTCGAAAATATAACTTGCTTCCCTAATTCCTTCTTAATACAGGACGCATGGAACACATTGTGTATCCTACTTTCTAGAGGAAATTCTATTTCATATGCCACTTCACCGATCTTCTTTAAAACTTTGTATGGACCATATAACCTTGGCTGTAATTTTTCAATACTTGTGACTTCAATGAATATTACCTATATGTATGCAACCTCAAATATATTAGATCACCTTCTTGGACGGTTCACTCTATTAGGTGCGTTTCCACATTCATCTTGTGTTGATTTTGTGCAACCTACAAATTCTCCTTGAGATATTTGAGTATGTATTGACCCTCTTGGATCCAATAATTTTCCTTTTGGGCCTTTCAATATCCAAATATCAGATATCAAAATGTGGGGGCATCATATCCATATATTAATTTAAATGGTGTCATATCGATGGATAGATGGAAAGTAGTGTCATGGCAGAATTCACCTACATGTAACCAATTAGTCCATGCCTTTTGCTGCCCCATAATAAAGTTTATGATATTTCCTTCAAGCCATTGATTCACCCTCTAATTTCTCCCATCATTTTGTGGGTGGTATCTTGTATTTAGGTTCAATATTGTTCCAACCAATTTAAATATTTCTTTCCAGAAACTAGTAGTGAATTTGTTGTCTCTATCACTTATTATAGATTTGGGCATACCATGTAATTTGAAAACCTATCTGAAAAAGATATCAGCCACTTTGATTTCTGCAATAGTGGTTGTGATATCAAAAAAAAAGTGAATTTGGTTATCCTATAAACCACAACAAAAATGTTGTCTTTACCTCAACTTTTAGGCAAACCGGTGATAAAGTCCATTGATACACTTTCCCATTTTTACTTCAGTATGGGTATTGCTTGTAATATGAAAACAGGATGTGTATGCTGCAATTTATTCTATTTACATGCAACACATGCTCCATCACATAATTCTTTAGTACCTTCCAAGAGAACCTTTCCCTTAGTTTTCCATAGGTCTTCAGAAAACTAGGATGACCAACTAGGGACGCATCATGAGCATATTCCAAAATATTATGCTGCAATTTATTCTATATACATCCAACACATGCTCCATCACATAATTCTTTAGTACCTTCCAAGAGAACCTTTCCCTTAGTTTTCCATAGGTCTTCATAAAACCAGGATGACCAACTAGGGACGCATCATGAACATATTCCAAAATATTTTTCTTTAAGGTTTATTCTTGTACCAAGAAGATTTGATGTTTGCGATAGAAGATATAATTAATAATATTATAATCATATCCATATATCATCCCATCAAATAGATCGCATGCAAATTGTTTTTTAGAGTGCTCTACTGCTAGCTAGTCCTTCCAATCATCATGAAATTTCATGAAATCAAAGGTTAGTTTTCTAGAAAGTGCATCTGCAACTACATTCAATTTTTTCTTTGTGTACTCTATTTCAAAATAAAAAATCTTGGACCTTAATCACCCATTTTTTCTTCCTATCATTAAGCTCCTATTGTGACAAGAAATGCCTCAGATTGTTACAATCAATCTTGGTAACAAATTTACTCCCCACTAAGTATTGTTTGAACTTGACCAATGCATGCATTATGGACAACATTTAGCTATCACATATTGAGTAAACTAATTCATGTTGATTCAAATTCCTATTCTAAAAATCAATGGGATGCTTATTTTTCATTAAGTCATCTCCAATTCCTTCTCTTGAAGCATCACATTCAAGAACAAATGGTTGAGAAACATCTGGTAGTCCAAGTACAATACAACTACTCATTACCTCTTTCATTTTCTTGAATGCTTGTTCCACTTATTTTGACCAACTCAAGGCACCTTTCTTGGAAATATTTGTTAGTGGTTCCAACAAATTTGAAAATCCTTTGACAAAATTTCGGTAGTAAGCACACAAACCAATGAAACTTCTCAATTCAATGATATTCCTTGGCCTTGACCAATCAAGAATTGTTCGAATATTTTCCATATGAAACTTAGCCCATTATTTCCCAATAACATGACCAAGATACAAGATCTTAGTCATTCCAAATTCACATTTGGACAATTTACCTTAGAAAGAATGATCTTCCAAGATGGTTAGCACAATCTCCAAATGATTAGAATGCTCTTCCCAAGTCCTACTATAAATCAAAATACCATCAAAAAATACAAGAACAAACTTACGTGGCTATTTGTTAAAATTATTTTCATGCAATATTGAAAATTTATTGGTGCATTAGTCAAGCCAAAAGGCATGACTAAAAACTCAAAGTGTCCATAGTGACACCGAAAGGTTGTATTATTAATTTCCTCCTCCCTCATTCTGATTTGATAGTAACTAAAGGAAAGGTCTATCTTTGAAAAGTACTTGGCTCCATCAAGTGCATCCATTAATTCATCTATCCTTGGAATAGGATAATGTTCTTGATGGTATTTTTTTGAGATCTATATAGTCAATGCACATGTGCATTGTCCCATCCTTCTTCATGACAATGACTACAGAGGATGCAAAAGGACTTGAGTTTGGTCTGGTGAAACCCAAGTCAAGAAGCTATTTGATGGTTTCCTCTATCTCATCCTAGAATATGTTTGGATGCTTGTATCGGTGGAATTTGATAGGTGATGTTCCTATATCCAACTCAATCCTATGCTCAACTCCTTGATTTGGTGGCTTTCCATGTGGAAGGTATGCAAACAACTTTTTGTTCTTTCAAAACAGCTTCTTAATGTATTTTGGATATTGTGTTATACCCAATTTAGTGCCTTGAGTGGTGATTAGCTATTTTGAATACCACTCAATATATCCATGCCTCAGAATAGATCTATGTACCGTCCCTGACCCTTCGACTGGCAAAGAGGACGCTACCATGGCGTTAACCATCTGAGCTACCAGCCCCATGAACATGTGAATTCATAAATGCTAAAATACAATGCATTGAAGTAGAACATGCACATATGCAATTGTTTATCATACACAGCAGAAGCAACATACATTCATGCAAGAATTCATTCAACATGTTCATCACATTCATTAACAGAAAATATGATCGCAGAAGTAAAATAGGCAAGATTACTTATCTTATAAAGAACTCGTTCCGCAACCAGCTACGTCACTGCAACGTTCCACCCAACCATAGGCCAGCGTGCTCCTTAATCTCTCAACAACTTTGCCACCCCTGAGCTGGGCATGATTCTCCAAGGAATAAGGGAACAAGCAAGCTTACACATAGCCAAGGATACACAAAACATAGCCAAGCCAACACAGTTGGGTTTATCAAGCCATCAACAAGACAGCCAATCCAACATGGTCAGGTTTATCAGGCCATTAAGAAGCTGGGAAAGGCTAAATTCTAAGTTGGTGAGCTCATTACAGAGCCAAGAACACCTACACTAGAACTAGCCTGACTTCTAAGACACCCACACACACCCAACACAAGGAATCAGTCCCTTCTCTGCTACACAGTCCCTCAAGCCCTAAATTCCCTTCCAGTGCTATTCAGGGGTTGTGGAGAAGAAAGCCAACCCTCTAGCTCTGTCTGTGTGGTTTCCAAACACACCAAGTTTATCAAGCAAACCAATCCCCCATCACTACTCCCAACACAGTCTGAAGACCAACCATTGCACACATGCAATCAATTAGTTGTTACAGCTTAATAGGGAAAATGACTCCTGAGTCCTTCTTGGCCCTATCATGGCCAAAACGAATCCCCGGTGAATTACAACAGTTCCAAATGTAATCACAACATGAGGAAATACAGCAGTCTGTCCTGGACAACTAAGCCAGTGGAAAAGAATTACATAGACCGCACTGGGGAAGAAAATACATACTTCCAGCCTATGTGTGAGGGAAACTTGCATCGGGCCCCAAATGTAAAGAAGACCACAGCAATCACGACGTAAGGGAGACCACAGCAACACAATGAATATTGAGGAGAATGGCGGCAACCATAACTCACGGGAAGAACAACAGTCCCAATCTTAACATTGAAATGACAGTAAAATACATGGCCATACCAGTCTGTAAGGAGATCATACAGCCGAAAATGTGAATGGCCCTTCACAGGAAAATCATGGATGAAAGAGCATGGCTCCTAGCTTGTCGTGTGAGTCAAAACCATAAAAAATCTTGTGCATGAGAGTAATGAGAAGACAATGGTCTTGGTGTGAGGATGAACAGACAACGGCGAGAATGCACAGTAGTCAGAAGTGCATGAGTGTTTCAGCTCTGTCGTGGAAAAGAGTGGAAATCCTCGAGAGTTTGCTTCCTTTTTCCCAACGCGAGGTTCATTTCTAGTGGAGTGTGTGGGTGGGAAAGGACTGACAGTCCTGCCACACTCCACTCCTAGCCATAACTGCCCCAACTACAAGCAGCAGTTATTAATGGTGGTGGCTGGATAAGGTAAGGTGGTGACACATGGTTTTTTCTCATGGCTCAAGGTTTGAAAATTCCCCCACCCTTATTCTTGTGAAAATCATGCCTCTTCTCAATTTAGTTTCCATGATCGTAGCTTGTCGGGTTCATTTTAATTAAAGATGTGTATTTACATGATGACAAACTTAATATATGCTGCATGCCCCGATATACCATCGGTGACAATGTAAATCCGAAACATAGCATAACCAATCAATGGTGGGGCCTTGTCCTTTAGCTCCGCACCATGATCATTACAATATATACATCATGTACATTTAATGCCACAGGATCAAAACTAGGGTGTTACATTCCCCTCCCCCTTCAATAGCATTGTCCTCAGTGCTTTATAAAATTGAACAAAATGCTACACTGGTATCGCCTCAGTGTTCCGCAGAATTGAACAAAAATGGATGTGTCAACCATATGGCATCCTCCAGCTCCCATGTAGCCTCTTCAGGTCTGTAGTGCTCCCATTGCACCTTTACCTAACCTATGGCCCAGTTCCGGAGCATTGTGACCTTCCTGTCGAGGATGCGCATTGGCTCGATTCGGAACTCTCCCTTGGGTTCCACCTGAATCACATCCCAATTTATCACATGGTTAGGATCATGTACATATCTCTTAAGCAAAGAAACATGAAAAACATTATGAGCCCTAATTCTAGAAGGCAATGCAAGTCTATATGCAATAGGCCCTATTCTCTCAAGCACTTCAAATGGCCCGCAATATCTAGGTGACAGCTTGGCACAACTTCCAAGCTTCAAGGAACTCTTCCTTGCCCTCACTCTGAGGTAAACATGATCTCCAACACTAAACTCCATGTTCACCCTATGCTTATCTGCATATCTTTTCTGTGTATCCTATACTGCTTTCAGATTATGCCTGATCTTTACAACCTCTTGCTCCATCTCCTTAAGCAATTCCGGTCCAAGCACAACTCTATTCACTGGTTTATCCCAAGTCACAAGTGTTCTACACCTTCTTCCATACAAAGCTTCATACAAACTCATCCCCAAGGATTCCTGCTATCCATTGTTGTAAGCAAACTCTACCAAGTGTAAGTAATCTTCCCACTTTGTGGGTTTGTCCATCACATACATGTGAAGCATGTCTTCAAGCACCTAATTAACTCTCTCTGTCTGACCATATGTCTGAGGATGGTATGCAGTGCTGAAGTTTAGCTTTGTACCCAAATCTACAAACAACCCCTTCCAAAAATTGGAAGTGAACTTGACATCTCTGTCAAAGACTATTGCCTTTGGCAATCCATGCAATCTGAAAATCTCCTTCATGAAGATCTTTGCAATATCATCAGTCTTATGCATAGACTTAACTGGTATAAAATGTGCTGCCTTTGTCAACTTGTCCACCAAAACCATGATGGAATCATGTTGTCTCCAAGTCATCGGAAATCCTGTTGACATTTCATACACCTTGAAATGTACTCAACCATATCCTTTTTCATTCCTGGCCAAAAGTACTGCTTTCTAGCTGTAGCAATTGTCTTCTGATATCCTGGGTGACCAGAATACAGAGCTTGATGGATTTCATCTATAACAACTCTCCTCAAATATGCTACATATGGAATATAAATTCTACCTTTATAAGCAAGAATTCTATCTTCTTCCAATTTATATCCCTCCTACCTCTTCTCAAGACTTTGCTGCTGCAATTTGTCTTTTACCTGCTCATACAATTCATCTCTAGCAGTATGACTAACAATCTGCTGCCTCAAATCTGATTGGAAATACTAAGAGATGCCACATGCATTTCCTACACCTTCCTGCTGAGTGCATTAGCTACCCTATTCTCTTTTCCTTTTATGTGCTTGATTTCAAAATCAAACTCACATAAAAATTCCAGCCATCTTGCTTTCCTAGCATTCAGATTAGGCTAATCAAATAGATACTTCAGTCCACAGTGATCTGTTTTGAGCTCAAATCTCCTACCCATCAAGTAATTCCTCCACATCTTGAGGGTATGTACTATGGCTGCAAGCTCTAGATCATGAGTGGCATAGTTATTCTCATGCTCCTTCAGCTTTCTTGACTCATAACATATCACGTGGTTTTCCTGCATAAGGACTCCTCCAAGCCCTTGTCCACATGCATCGATACACACCACAAAATCTCTCTCTGGATCTGCAACCTTCAATATGGGTGCACTGGTGAGAAGACTCTTCAACTACTGGAAACTTTCTTCACAACTTGATCTCCATTCAAACTTTATCCCCTTCTTTTGCAAAGAAGTGATGGCATGTGCAAATTTGGAGAATCCCTCGATGAATCTCCTGTAGTATCCTATAAGTCCCATAAAAGACCTCACATCTGTCACATTTCTTGGAGTAGGCCAATTCATAATGGCTTCAATATTTTCAGGGTCCACAGATATACCCTCCTCTGAGATAATGTGACCCAAATACTGAATTATATCTCTATAGAAGTCACACTTGCTCAGTTTTGCATACAGCTGATGCTCCCTGAGCAATTGCAATGTCAATCTCAAATGCTCTTCATGCTCTTTCTCATTCTTAGAATAAACAAGAATGTCATCAAGGAGAACAAGAACAAACTTGTCCAAATACCTGCTGAAGACACTATTCATAAGGCAAATAAATGTAGCTGGTGCATTTGTGAGGCCAAATGGTACCACTACAAACTCATAATTCCCATACCTTGTCCTGAAGGTTGTCTTATGAATTTCCTCATCCTTGATTCTCACCTGATGGTAACCAGACCTCAATTCAATCTTGGAAAATACCTTTGCTCCTCTCATTTGATCAAAGAGGTCATCGATCCTAGGAAAATGATATTTATTCTTCACAGTAACCTTGTTCAATTGTCTGTAATCGATACATAACCTGAGTGTACCATCTTTCTTCTTTACAAACAGAACTGGTGCTCCCCAAGGAGACACACTCGGCTGGATATACTTCTTTTCCAACAACTCTTGCAGTTGCATCTTCAACTCTAGCATATCTGGTGTACTCATCCTGTAGGGTGCCTTGGACACTGGTGTTGTTCCTAGCACAAGTTCAATTGTGAAATCAATGTCCCACTTTGGAGGAAGCTCTGGAATTTCATCAGGAAACACATCCCGGAATTCCCGTAACACCTGATAGTCCTCCAACCTCGAAGTTTCATCTCCTGATGTCTCCACAATACGAGCTGCATAGAACTGGAAACCCTTCCTATAGAACTTCTTTAACTACATTGCTAAAACCTGTCGTACTGAAATCACCTTTGGAATACCTTTCACAACTACCGGGTTCCCTTCTTCATTCATCCATTCGAAAGTCTTATGGTAACAGTCAAGCTTCACTCTATGAGCTTCCAACCAATCCATTCCAATGAGAACATCATAGGAACCAAGTGGTAGAACATTCATATCTACACAACTGACCAATCCATTCATGACCAATGGACATTTCTCTACCACTTCACTGACCTTCCTCTTAGGTCTAGTGGCTAGCTGAACTAACCAAGATTTCCTATGCTTTTCTTTCTTAAAAGCACAAATCTCCACTACTCTAGGAGTAATGTAAATGTGAGTAGAACCAAGGTCAATCAAAATAGAAACAGATTGCTCAACAATCTTACCTGCTACTTCAACCACAATTGACTGGTGATCTGCTTGGCAATCCTCCAGTGCTACATAAATCCTAGGTACTGCCCTTGCTAATTGACCCACTATTTCTACTTCTTGAACGTTATAATCTGGTCTTGCACTCTCATTCTCGAGTGGACAATTTCTGTGCATGTGGGGTCCTCCACATTTCCAACATTGAAGTGTCCCTCTAATCTGTTGTGGATCCTTAGGCTTTTCTCCTGTCACTCCAACTAGTTTACTCGCAACTTGGGATGGTTGCTTCTGTTGATTCCTGAAGTTAGAAGGTTTAAAACCTTTCTTTATTTGGTCAAACTTCTCATTCTTCTTGTCATTCCATGCCTTATGGTAATATGGCTTACCTTTGCATTGCTCATAGCAATACTTAGCCTTCCTTATTGCTTCTTCAAGAGTTCCAGGTTCATAAAACTCAATTCTATCTTTGTAGGGCTGAGGTAATCCACTCAGAAAATGTTGGACCTTCACTTTTTCATCTCTGATGTACCAGACATACCTCAACAGCTCCAAAAACTTATTTGCATATTCTTCCATGGTCTGCTATCCCAATATCAGCTCATGGAACTCCTTAATCTTGTTATCATAATACCTGTTAGAGAGGTATTTCTGCTTGAAATACTTCGTGAACTGTTTCCACTTAAGTCTCCTTTCACTGATCCTCTTTAATTGCTTGAAGTGTTCCCACCAAATGGATGCTCTTCCATTCAGATTGAATATGGAAACTCTTTCCTTCATGTTTCCTGAATAGTCATGCACTTGAAAGTACTTCTTTATTCCAAGAAGCCAAGCTTGAGCCTCTTGTCCAGTCTTTCCCTCACCATCAAATGTAGGAGGTTTAGCTTTCTTAAATTCATCCTGAGAGCGATACCTATGGTGTCTCTTTATTTTTATTCTATGAGAAGAATAAATTGAATCCCCACTGGATTCTTCAGAATCAGATGATCCATTAGAAGTCCTTCTCCTTCTCCTAGTACTGCTCTTACTTCCTTCTGGTCTTGCTATACCTCGTCCAGAGTCTATCTTCCTTTGCAAGTATGTCAAACTCTGTAACATTGTAGCATTCAACTGATGCTGCTCTTCCTGGGATTTAATCAAGCTTCTCATGGTGGATGCAACATCTGACGGTGTCTCTTGGAATCTCCTTCCATTAGAATCTATGTCATCATTTCCATTACGGACGTTTTCTCCTACGGCATCTCGGGCACGCTCGTAAGAATCTTGAGCATCATATCCATCATGGGTTCTCATAACTGAACTGCAACTTACTTACCAAACTGCAATACTTGGAATACTTCCCTTGAAGGTGATTATGATTCTGTAAACGTGTTAGTAACATAAGTGTTTAGATGCATAACCTTGATATAAATCAGAATCACTTACCTTCTCCTGGAATAATCATAAAATAACAATCTGCCCAAACACAAGATTTTCTTCATCAAAGAATGTCTATCTGAGGGGGACAATGGGGGTCAAGGGGGCTTTCCCCCTTGTGGCTTCCTTGCGCCACTACAGGGCGGGTCGAGGGCAGCGCCCTCATTTTTTTTTGTAAATCATTGGTTTTCATGCAATCTGACACATAAGATTGCTGCCACTTTTCTCCTCTTTAGCCCTGAAAATTCATTGAAAAATAGCTGAAAATCCCATTGAAAAACAGCTGAAATCTGTTGGTAAATCTCATGGAAAACTCAAAATTTCCTTGTGCAGGATCGGGTCTCATCCCGACTATCATTCTGACATTTCGGCGGTCAGTACAACTAACTTCCTTCGATATTCATCGACAGTTGGGTGCACTGTTCATCGAGAGGATAGTTCACTAAACAGCCACAACGGTGAGTAGTGATCCCACTGCAGGTTCCCTGGACCATAACTCATCGGCTATCAAAAGCTCTATCCACTAACCATTGCTGATGGCCGATGATTCCCGGACTTAGAGGAATTTTTGAAATTTTCCCTCCCTTAGTCTTCCTTTTCGCCGCTTGATCGGCTCCATTCTCTTCTTTTTGTCTGCGAAGTAGTTCCATCATCAGCCGCAATAGCAACCCATCATTTTTGATATTCTTCCGATTGGCGTCCCAATCTGCTGAGGCATAACCTGATCGGTATCAATAGTCTCTTCTCATTGGAAGGCTAGTGCTATAGGCTTCCGAAAAGGTGGCACACAAAACGCTATCTTCTTTCGATAGTCGACGATTTCGGCCTTAGAAAAAATTTTAAAATTTCTGTACGGCGTCGACGATCGGAGGCCTTACCCGTCGGATGCGTAGTTGTCTAGCCATACGCAACGGTGGGTGCTCGATCAACTGTCCTCTATCAAAGGTGCTTCCGCCTAGCTCTTCCGCTACATCGAAATTCCTTCCCACTAAGTGTTTCGATGAACCGACAGTTCAAACACTTAGAAAAATTTGTGGAAGTTTTCTGTCATCAACCTCCGATCTTTGCTAGGAAGAAAGAAATCCTGCTTCTATCACTACATCTTCGTGGTCCATTCAGGCCCATTCTACAACATGAGCTCTGATACCACACTGTGACTTCCTCGACCCTCCGACCGGCGAAGAGGACGCTACCATGGCGTTAACCATCTGGGCTACCAGCCCCATGAACATATGAATTCATAAAAATGCTAAAACAGAATGCGTTGAAGTAGAGCATACATAGATGCAATTATTTATCATACATAGATGCAATCGATTATCATACACAGTAGAAGAAACATACATTCATACAAGCATTCATTCAACATGTTCATCATAATCATTAATAGTAAATAAAATTACGGAAGTAAAATAGACAAGATTACTTATCTTATGAAGAACGTGTTCCGCAACCAGCTACGTCGCTGCAACGTTCCACCCAACCATAGGCCTGCATGCTCCTTAATCCCTCAGCAACGCTGCCACCCCTGAGCTGGGCATGATTCTCCAAGGAATAAGGGAACAAGCAGGCTTACACATAGCTAAGGATACACAAAACACAGCCAAGCCAACACAGTTGGGTTAATCAGGCAATCAACAAGACAGCCAAGCCAACATGGTCAGGTTTATCAGGCCATTAAGGAGCTGGGAAAGGCTAAATGCTAAGCTGGTGAGCTCATTATAGAGCCAAGAACACCTACACTAGAACTATCCTGGCTTCTAAGACACCCACACACACCCAACACAAGGAATCAGTCCCTTCTCTACTACACAGTCCCTCAGGCCCTGCATTCCCTTCCAGTGCTATTCAGGGGTTGTGGAGAAGAAATCCAGCCCTCTAGCTCTGTCTGTGTGGTTTCCAAACACACCAGGTTTATCAAGAAAACCAAGCCCCCATCCCTACTCCCAACACAGTCCGAAGGCCAACCATTGCACGCATGCAAATAAATCAGCTGCCACAACTTAAACAAGGAAAATGACTCTTGAGTCGTTCTTGGCCCTATCATGGCCAAAACGACTCCCAAGTGAATTACAACAGTCCCAAACGCAAGAGAAAATGCAATCACAACATGAGGAAAAACAATAGTTTGTCCTGGACAACTAAGCAAGCAAAAAAGAATTACACAAACTGCAACACAGTCCCTGAGCGTAAATGACTCTCCATAGGAAAATCATGGGTGACAGTGACTGAATGGATCCCAGCTTACTACATGAGTAACAACAACACAGAACACAGAGCATGGGAGAATAATTACACCCAATTCCAAATGTGAGTCGAGAACACACCCAATTCCTCGCTGGGGAACAATGTGAATGACAGTGGGGTCGACTCCTCACTCCTGGCTGCGTGAGACCAAAACAGGAAAGAAGCCTATGCGTGGGAACAACCAAACTCCCATGAGGCATGAACATACAATGGATATCACGTGAAATTGAAAGTGCGTGAATGTTTTTGCACTGTCGTGGAGAGTGTAGTATGTCCGCGGGAGTGATGGCGGTGGTTTCTTTTGCCATTGTGAAGTCAACCAAGTTGGTGGAGTGTGCATGTGAGCAAGGACTGATAGTCCTGCCACACTCTACTTCTAGCCATAACTGCCCCAACTACCAGTAGTAGTTATTAATGGTGGTGGCTGGATAAGGTAAGGTGGTGACACATGGATTTTTCTCATGGCTCAAGGTTTGACAATTTCCCCACCCTTATCCTTGTGAAAATCATGCCCCTTCTCAATTTAGTTTCCACGATCGTAGCTGGTCAGGTTCATTTTAATTAAAGATGCATATTTACATGATGACAAACTTAATATATGTTGCATGCCCCGATATACCATCGGTGACAATGTAAATCCGAAACATAGCATAACCAATCAATGGTGGGGCCTTGGCCTTTAGCTCCGCACCATGATCATTACAATATATACATCATGTACATTTAATGCAATGGGGTCAAAAACGGGGTGTTACAATCTCATACTATGCGTAGACACCACTTGCTTGGGGTAGGTTTTGATGCCCCTCAACATGACTTGTTTCGTATCAAAATTATTGAATTTGATTTGAAGCACCTTGTAATTTAAGGTATTCTCACCAATAGAGAACAACCATTGTACCCCCAACACCAAATTTGTATCAACCACATTAACAACCTAGAAACTATCTATTACAATGTAGTCTCTAATAACTACTAGCAAATTAGGAATCCATCTAGAGAAATCCATGGAATTATTACATGTAATAATCACAATGAAGCCTTGGAATTTTTGTGTGTCCATCTTCCTTCTTTATACCAATTATGCATTGATGAAATTATGTCCATCTCCTCTGTTCACCAAAACAATGATTGTTTTTCCTTGAACCACTCCCTTGAATTTGAGAGTGTGGAAGCGAGGTACTCTTGTTAGTTCCGCAATATTGCCACCTTCTAGAGGAGGCTCTTCATATTGTTATCAACCCAAATGGCACTTCTCCGTCCAAGTGCCGACATTCTTTATGTTGGTACACAAAAGGACAAATTAGGATTGAAGTTTTCCAAAACACTATAGATAGGCATGACTTGGGATGCATTTACCCTTAAACTAGCTCGCTATATATTTTTTCTAAGTGTTGAGTTGCGTACGCGACTATCTTCATTGCAACTTGTGTATTGTACGCGACTATTTGCATTGCAACCCGCGTACACCAGTGTACGTGTGTTTCCTTCGAGAAACTCGCATGTCATACGCAGGTTTCCTATATTAATAGTTGCGTACATCTTGGTTTGGATTTAAAAAATATAAAAATCGATTATATGAGATTAGTTGGACCCTAATCCATAACTATCCCAACTGTTTCAACCACCCTAGCCTTCGAAACCACTCTATTTCCCAAATTATAAATAGAGGCCTTGGGGTGGGTACTAATGAATCATTTTTGGAGAGAAAATTTATGTTGGTGGTATATCTGTAGAAATCTTGGAGCAGCAGAACTCAGAGTCCTTTGGTTGCAAAGGAGTCCCTGTCTCAGAAGCTGGGTTGTACTCTTATCCCATTCACTGGTTGTTAATAAAGAGAATTCTTCTTCCAACCTTGTGTTGAGTCTATTTCATGTATTCTGGTTAATGAATGTATTTGATTATATGTTTGATATATTGTTTATCTAACCTCTGATATATATATGCATGAGATATTATTTTAAGTATTTTCTCTTTACAGGTGAAAGAGGTGCATCCCTAGAAGCTTTGGAGAGAAGAGGAGCGGGAGAAGATCAAGCTTGGATCAACTGTCGGTAATCGGGTAAGTCAAGAATTTCTTCCTATTCCCTTTCCAGTATCTGGTAAAGTTGATTGTCTGCAAGTTAGTAGTAATTTGGTAACCCCTGACCCTAGGTTACAGGGGTGCTTAATCATGAACAAAAGAACTGGTGACTCCACTGGGGACTCCAGCCTGCTGTGGGTTAGTCCTGTAGATACTTGCCCAGTCTTTGCTCTGATTTAGTGTGTGGTTGTCTATCTTGGATTTGATTTGTAGTAGTGTGTCTATATACCTTTATTATTTTTTCTTTTTTGAAAAACTTTTGTTGTGTACACAGGTTGTTGTGCTACACATTTGCCTACAACAACTTGTATACATGGGTTTCTCTATACGCCAGTCACGTACAGTATGCGGATTTCTCTATAAGACAGTCGCGTACGTCTTTTAATAGCACAAAATTTTAGGGAGGGCTGCTTGTCCCTGTATTGTTTGGATTTTTCTCTACTTGAAGGTCTTCTCTTGCAGGCATCTTTCTGTAAGTCTGAAAGTCTTGTACACCATGCTTTGTGCTTTTCAGTAAGCCTTTGAGTTTTATTGTTTTAGTCTTCTTTCACTTAGCAATTTGAGGTAGGTTCTCCTGTTTGGGTGATAGGTTCAGTGCTGTGTATCTGAGTCAGTGGTTAGGATTTTAGGTACCTTGTACTCTGTACTGCTTTTGAGTAGTGTCAGTTTTTCACTTGTCCTTTAGTGATTTCAGTGGATTTTATTCATTGATTCTTCCCAAGTCAGGTGTTTACCAAGTCTCCTCCTTAAGTGGTTGAATTTGGTTCTTGCAAGTCCGCTATACTTCATATTGCTTGCTTTATGGTCTGATTATTCAAACATACTCAAGAAGTTTTGCATTTAGGTGCATGGTAATTTTTGAAGAATTTGAAAAGTGAAGAAAAACATTTAAAACATTTGCATTTTAATTGCATATTGTAGTTTTATTTTCAGTATTCTTTAATAAAATTTCAAAAATTACAAAAAATAAGTCTTAGTCTTCTCATACTTAGTTGTAATTTCATTAGCTCATATTTACAAAAATAAAAGAAGCTTGTTTGAAGTAGTTGTAATTTGTTTTGAAATTCATTTTATACACCTTTTACTTTTCTTATCGAGTCTATAATATCATAGTCATTCACGCCACTTACCCTCTGACTAAGAACAACCCTTAAAATAAACGCTATAATTTAAAATTTATTAGTAAGTTTTGTTTTATTGGTTCATACACCTACTAGATTAGGCTAGACTTGTGGGATGGGAAGTGAAAAATCTCCACAAGTGTTTAAATTCAGACGTAGTTGTCCAATTGATAGGTAAATCCTTCTATATGTTGGTAATATCTGGGAAGCTCCTCTCAAAGGAGAGTTAAGCACGAGGTCACGTGGAGGCTTGGACTGAGGAGATAACCCTCCGATTCCTTGTCAAAACATAGACCAATATTTTTGCGCATCTAGGGATTCTATCCTAGACAGAGCTTCAGGCTTTGCTACCCTTCCCATGCATATGAATCAGGCTTGCAACTATCCCCCTAGACTATTGATATAGTTAAGGTATCATTTAGTCTCTTTGACATCTGGGGTTTATACACAAGTAAACCGAAAGGCTTTTTCTGGTTCACCTTGGACGGGCTTGGAAGGTAACCCTTGTTGAAAGTGTAGGAGGGCGATGGGTGGTTCCTCCTCTTATGCCTAAGAACCTCTTCAAGGATGCCAAGAAATTTTCTCTTATATTTATTCGGGAAAGCATATCTTATACCCCTTGTGATTGTTGATACTTTAGGAAATTTTGTAGTTATTTCTCTGTGGTTTGCCTGTGTTTAGATGACCTTAGGGTGTGAAGAGTCAAATTTACAAGAATGGAAGACCAATCTGTTAGAAGATCATGAAGGTTGAAAAACCTTCCTCCGCTTATTACTTTGGAACCTCCACCTCCCCCTCAAAGGCGGAGGTTAGACATGAATAGTTCTTTCGAACCAGTAGGAGTTAGTGAAGTTCTGGGTGAAACAAAACTTAGGATAGACCAGTTTGATTTCACTACAGTTGAGACTTTTAGGCTGACGAGTTTGCAAGGAACTTTAATTCACCTCTAACTGACTTAAACGATCCTATGATCATTCAGGTTCGTCCTTTCAATTCACCCATGATTGGTGTCCCTCTGGGTAGACTAATGTCTACTGCAAGAGAAAGTTCTTCTACTTCCACCTCAGCCGCTCCGACTGAAGGGGTGCCACCTCCCCCAGTTGGTGCCCTTAGAACAAGTATACTACACATTTAACTCCAGCTAGCCGTGTGGTTCAACCATCGAATCCCAAAAATTTAGCAAGTACTACTGGTGGAGTGGTCACTAGGATTCCTAGTGTACCTTTGGTTCCTAATTCCTTTGCACACACTGCTCAGAGTGGTCCTATAGGATCCTCATCATTTTTCCAGGTTTTTCCTTGGAATGGGGAGCACATTCCCCCATCCACTCCATATGTAGGTCCAACACCCACATATGTAGGGATGAAGTTCAAAAACCCTAATCCTTATGGTCAAGGTTTTCAAACTTCTGTTTTAGCTCCTTTCACAAGCTCTCATTTCTCACTTTTTAGCGGAGGGATACCTGCTCCTGTGTTCCAAACCCTAGCTTCAACTGGGGAAGATAGAACCTCATACACTGCACCACACACAAATAATCCACTGGCTTATGGGTGGAATCCTTTCCGAAGCATCCTGACCACTTCACAACAGGAATGAGGGGGAAACCCTGCCTTCACATCTAGGAATATGGAGGCAAGTCCCTCTAATCCCCAACTTGGTACTTTTAATGCTCCGGTTATACCTAAGCTCCCTTTCCTGGAAACTTTAAACTTTCCAGACTTGTTGAAGCTAATGAATGACCTAGTGAGACATAACTCCTCTTAGCCACCCGTTCCTACCAAGCTTCCCTCAGACATTCCAAAATTTGAAGGAAAACTTGGTGATGATCCAGGAGCTCATGTCACCATTTTCCACTTGTGGTACTCTTCCAACTCATTGATTGATGATACAGTTCAGTTGAGATTGTTCCAAAGAACTATGACCAGTACTGCAGCAAAATGGTACATTGAACTGCCTTCTGCTGCGTTTGATAGTTTTTGGGACTTGGCTAATGTATTCCTTAGTTACTTCCAACTTCCTGTCCGATATGATTTTGGGACAGACTTGTTGTCTACCTTTCGGCAGGACAAGGCCACTCATATTTCAGATCACATCCAAGAGTGGAGAAGATGAAAGAGCCCTATTTAAAGCCACTATTCTTCCTGATTTTTTACTAGAATGGTTCCTTAAATCCCTATTGCCATATATATCTAAGGATGTATCTAATTTGGGAGTGACCAATGAGGAAGAGCCTATCCTCAGGGATCAGCAACTAGATTTGACATATTCTCAGTCTGGAATTTTATATGAGATCATCCCTGATGCATCGAGGCCAACGCATAATGTAGAGAAACCTAAGCCTGGACCCCATGCCGATGGTGTGGTTGGTTCTATGAAATCTCCCACTGTAGATTATTTGTCTAAACAACTCCATGAGTTGTCTATCAAACATTCTATGGAAGAGGTAGCAAAGGCTACCCCCACACCCCAGAATGCAAATTTTTTGTACAATCCTCTCAAAAGGTCAATCAGCAGCCTAGTGGGAAAAAGAAGAAAGGTGAGGGAAACCAAAACAAGCAAAAACCCACAAGAAATGTTGATGGGGGTAAAAAAGAAAAAAAGAAGGTGAAATTCGCATGTAATTTGTTCCATGAAGATCACATAACCCATCAATGTCCCCTTATGGAACAAGATCAAAAGCTGTTAAAGGGCCAACAACTGTCTGTCCTGAAGGATCCTTTTCCCCAAGGAAAAAATTCAGCTTCAGCTTCAAATGTCGTAGGGGGCACCCGAAATACTCCTGACCCTATTTATATCAACATGGTTTGATCCTAGACTTTACTCCAGACTAGGAACAATAACTATGAGACAGAGGCTTCAGAGAAGGGTAAGTCAATAGGGGAAACTTCCAACCCTCTCACGATTGAAAAATGTGCTGAACATATGCCCAAGATACCAAAATGTGTCTTTAACAAAACCTTGCACAATCCCAATGCTAGGGCTACATCCAACTACTCTGTAGTTGAAAATTTATTCCAAACCCCTTGTGCGATGTTAGCTTTAGAGGTGTTACAAAGTTGTCCCACCTAGTGAGATCCACTCTTAGCAGCCTTAGGCAGCATGGATTCATTGAGCCTCATGGTGAAATTTAATTTGTCTGATGTCAAAATTCGCCTACCTTATCATGTGGCCTTATCGGTAGATGTCATCCATGGTCAAAAAACCATTGGAAGGGCAGTTTTCAATGAGGGTGCTTCCACAAGTGTCATGTCCTTATCTTGCTGCAAAGCTCTTGGATCTCCAAATCTAGTTCCATCGAACACCCTACTTACTGCTTTTGATGGAAGGTAATTTCGTCCACATGGTATCCTACTAGATTTCAAAATAAAGTTGGCAAGGAAGGCAGTTTCTGTTGAGGTAGAGGTGATTGATGCACCTTTGGATTATAACTTGCTCATGGGGAGAAGTTGGACTTATGCCATGTTTTTCATTACATCGATTGTACTTCAGGTAGTAGTGTTTCCACACAAAGGGAAGTAGGTTACTGTAGACCAACTCAGTTTTACTCGAAAGGGCCGCATGGAAACTAATGAGTCCACTGTGCCATTGGTTGATCAGGTTAAAACTACTTCAAAGAGATTAGGGGCTGGAATGTATGCATCATTGATGGGCAAATTCAATTTTCCAGCTACTATTAATTATTTAGGTTCTACTAGTGTAGGGAAGTCTATTGCCACGGTTGTTGATAGAACAGATCCTTGGTTTCTTGTAGTGCAGGGAATTCTATTGCCATGGTAGTTGATAGAAGCACCCTTATGAGCAGCAGAAGTAGCTTATCAAGCTATCATTCACACCGTTGTTGATCCCATTTTGGTCCCTGTCACAGTCTCACATAAGCTAGAAGAATCCTATCTGCCTACTTGGGCAGAGAATTCTTTGCATTCTAGAGACTGCTTAGATATGGTTTTGCCTTCTGATGAAGCCATTCTGGAAGCTATGTGTGGATGAGATAAGATCTACGAATATCTTCACCATCGATCCTATTTTCTTCCAGAGTTAAGTAGGATTAAGAACCAGGAGTTCCATATGAGACTAGCAGTTGATGTTGATACACCTATCAATCCCTTACTAAGGGAATGAATATTTGCTGAGGGGAATATGGAAAACATTTCCATTGCTATTCCTATCAACATATCTGCAGACCCAAACATTGTGGAAAATGTACACATCGGTGAAAACTACTCTCTGGATGAGATTGTGATCTATACAACCTTGTTTAAGGAATTTCGTGACATGTTTTCCTGGTCATATGAGGAGATTCCAGGAATAGATCCATCAATAGTCGAGCATGAAATCCAAACATACCTTGATGCTAGGCCCATTCGACAAAAGTTGAGACCAGTCAATCCATGTAAAGCGGCAGCTATTAAGGCTGAAGTTGAAAAACTGCTGAAATCTGGTTTCATTTACCCTATAGCTTTGACGGAATGGGTATCCAACCTCATTCATGTCAACAAAAAACAAAGGACAATACGCATTTGTACTAACTTTCACGATCTAAACAAATCCTGTCCTAAGAATAACTACCCCACACCATTCATAAATCAAATCATTGATTCTTGTGTGGGGAGTGAAGTCTTTTCATTTATGGATGGTTTCTCCAGGTATAATCAAATCCAAATTAAACCGGAAGACCAACATAAAACAACTTTCATCTGTCCTTGGGGTACATTTGCTTACAACAAAATTCCCTTTGGATTCAAAAATGCAGGGGCTACCTTTCAGTTGGCAATGAATTTTTCCTTTCATGACATTAAAGCCATTGTTGAACCCTACCTTGATGATCTGCCAGCACACTCTCGTAAGAGGATCAATCACCCAGATCACTTGCGTTTAATATTTAAATGATGCAGATACTACAAAATTCACTTGAATCCCTAGAAGTGCGTTTTCTCTGTTCAATTAGGGAGAGTGCTTGGATTCATTGTTTCCAACAAAGGTATTCAAGTGGATCCTTTGAAAGTTGAGGCCATAGTAAATCTACCTCCTCCTCATTCCATCAGGCAGCTTCAAAGCCTGCAAGGGAAGTCCAACTTTCTTCGACATTTTATCATAAATTATGCCAAGATCACTAAAGGTTTCATGCGCGTGTTGAAGCAGGACACCCCATTTGTATGGGATGAAATCGCACAACTTGCATTCAAGGCATTGAAAAAATCTTTGTTGTCAGCACCATTATTGCGCCCACTAGATTACTCTCATGATTTTATATTGTATATGGCCACATCTAAGTTGACCATAGGGGTAGTACTAGTCCAGGAGGACAATAAGCTCCAAGAGCATGTCATCTACTATCTCAATCGTGCTTTAGCTGGCCCTGAACTTAGGTATTCCCATGTCGAGAAGTTGGCCTTGGCAGCTGTGTATGCTGTTCAGAGGTTACGTCACTACATCTTACCAAGGACCACGATGGTATTGGCAGATGTTAATCCCTTCCAATATTTTTTGTCCTAACGGATAGTTGGAGGAAAATTCAACAAATGGATATCATTCTTCGGGAGTTTGACTTAGATTTCCAATCTGCCAAATCCAAAAAATCCTTACTTTTTTGCTGAGCTCATTGTAGAATTTCTGGTAGAGGAATATGTAGACATTGAAGAAGACTCATTGCTAGATGAGTATATCTTTTTTATTTCCACCTTTGACCCTTGGTATGGAGATATACTTGTCTATCTCCAGACTTTGAAGTAGCCTGCAACCTTCTCGCAAGAAGAACGATGCAAACTACACATACATGCCAAAAACTACCTCATTATTGGAGATACTTTATATCATAGGGGGGTAGATTCCTTTTTGCATCAATGTCTTACCCATGAAGAAGCAGAGACTGTCCTAACTGATGCCCATAGTGGAGCATGTGGGGGTCATTTATCTGGGTTAGCAACGGCCCTGAAGATCTTGCGTGCCAGTTATTTCTGGCCCACGATCTTTAAATATTGTGTGGAAGCCGTGAAGCGCTATCACCCTTGTCAGCTTTACACCAGAAAGATGCGGTCGCATCCTGCTCTGTTATTTCTCGTCATCTCAGTGGGCCCCTTCACAAAGTGGGGGATAGATTACATGACATGCAACCCAGTCTCAGCTAGGGGGCACAAACATATCATTCTCGTTGTAGATTATTTCATGAAGTAGGTAGAGGAAATTCCCACCTATAAAGCTGACGGTGAAACTGCAGCTTTTTTCGTTTTCAACCAAATTATCGCACGGTTCGGTATCCCTAAAGAGATTGTCACTGACCATGGAAGTCACTTCCAAAATAGTATGATGACTGAATTGACCACTATGCTAGGGTTTAGACAAGAGCATTCATCTTCTTTCTATCCTCAAGCGAACGGTCAAGTCGAGGCTGTAAATAAAACCTTGAAGACTATTCTCAAGCGCACTATTAATGCATCTCGTTCCAATTGGCACATCATGTTGTATCCTGTACTTTGGGCTTATTGGACCGATGTGAAAACTACTACAGGGTTCTCTCCTTTCCAACTCGTTCACGGAGTGGAAGCAGTAATCCTAGTTGAATGTGAAATCCCTTCCTTAAAGATTGGTATTCATGTGTTACCTGATACAACTAAGCTGGAAGAACGTTTGTTACACTTAGAACATCTAGATGAGTAGCGTAGAGATGCGCTGATAGAAAACCGGCTCATAAAAATAGGGTCAAAAATCAATACGATAAATCGGTCAAACCTCGGATTTTTTCTGAAGGGGAGCTTGTCTTTCTCTGGGATCAAGACAAAGAACCCCTGGGGGTAGGGAAATTCAGGTCTATGTGGTTAGGACCTTATGTCATGTCAAAATTTTTGAAGAAAAGTGCATATGAATTAACATATTTCTAGGGGAATAAGCTACCCAAGCCTAGAAATGGGCTCTACTTGAAAAAGTACTATGCTTAGGCTTAGCGCTTTTTCCTATATTTTTATTGTATGTATTTTAATTACAATAGTTCATCGGTTTGTGTTCTTATACCATCTATTGGTTGTTACAGATTTCTTTCGAGTGGTTCATAGGTTTCGTAGATGGAGCTCATCGCCACACTTGTAACCTGGCTGCAGTCGCATGGGTCATTTACTCACCCTCAGGACAGCTAGTTGCCTCTGGAGGTGCTTGCCTAGGTCCTGCTACCAATAATGTGGCTGAATACAGGGCTGTCATTGAGCTTTTATGGGATTCTTTGTCACGTGGCATAACCTAGCTGGAAGTCAGACTTGACTCTCAACTGGTGGTTTCCCAGCTCAATCGAGCTTATCAGGTGTGGAACCCTATTTTACTATGAAATTTTATGCAACTTAGGTTATTGGAAAGAAATTTTGATTTTATTACACTCAATTATATTCCAAGAAATCAAAATTCATTAACTGATGCATATGCTAATTATATCTTGGACTGGCACTTAACACATTTTGCATAAAAATATACAACAGATAAATTACAAAACACATGTAAATAAAACCGACAAAATATATGTGTGTGTGTGTGTGTGTGTGTGTGTGTGTGTGAATATATTTCCATATAGATAGGTTGAGTTTCTGATCCTCAGATCCAGTCATAACTGTATAATATACAAAAAATGGATCGAAGTCCATAAAATGCTCCTAGGTCTAAGCTTGACCACCCTGGTCATCATGACCACCCTGATCATCTAGACCACCCTGGTCCTCCTAATCACCTTGCACTTGAGCTTCTTTAGCTTCATCAACTGCAGCAACCTCAATGGCGTCAATGTACACAAGTATTGCTCTCGCTACCTGCCTCATAAGGCGTATCCAAATAGGTGGTATACCAACCACTAGCTCCTGCATAACAGAAGTGATATGCTCAATATGCAAAGTAGGTACTCTTTGGGTAAGCATGGCTAGCTTTCCCTCAAGAACCCTAATCAAGCCATGGTCTTCCCCCGCCATAGGAGGCACATACATACGTGGATGCCTAGCAGGGCGGACTGGTCCAATGACTGCATTTTAACATTTTATAGGATAAAAAACTCTTATACATATGTATATATCTCTATGACTAAAATTCATAAAAATTTAAAAACTTGAAAACAAAAATACCTGATGCTCCCCATGCTCCTCCAGGAGGGAGGACAAGGTCGGTGTCACCTAGAAAATCTATTCCAACATAAGAAAACTATTCCAGTGTCGGTAGCTATTGCTCCCACCATAAGTAGATGTTTTCATCGTATACACATTGAACCGATCCACTGCCTCCCTAGTGGAGGAATATTTCCCCCCGCGTACTCAGCCTAGGCTGACGGGGAGAACGAACTGGTAGTGGTACTGCAGGACTCAAACCAGGAACCCTCTCGAAGAAAAAGGCCACCAATATGCTAGAATAACCGAAGCTTTTCCATCATCCTCTTTTACGGTCAGAGAGTTGTTTCCTCATTATCAGGATTACTCCCGAACATCAGTCATATAGGGCTCCCTGTAGACATTCCACTGCAAGTATCATTTGGTTTCAAGTTGCAAGGTGAAGTGATGATGACCCTGCAACCCTCACTATAGTACTTGCCAACACTTATAATGGCAAGCTATGAATATGAACAATAGGGATGTAACTACCCGTCTTTTGAGTACCAGGCACACAGTATGTATCTATGTAGTTCTGCACACTTAGAAGGTCACCGCCTCTATCGGTACCTTCCAAGTTAACTGGAGCTCCTTGTCGTGACAAACCAGAGATAAAGTAGATGTCTTCCAAGGTAATCTCTAGAAACTCACCTTGTAGGTCAAACATACCAAGATCACGATCCCAATAGTTTATTATAAACTCTAATAGGCAAACTTTGGATCGCATAGGTGAGGCACAGAAGAATTTCAGTAACCCACTTTGCCACAAAGCATTTACTATGGGGGCATTTCGTAGAGCTTCTTGGTCCATGTCTTCATGCTCCCTCTCCCTCCACTCCAGCACCATGTTTCAATCTGGTAACAAGCCAATAATAAAACATTAAATTCATATTAAAAACTTTGATTTTGGCCTTACATAGCCTTTTCATACCTCGCGCAGTGTACGGGACTGTCCTTCGGACAAGTCGCGCATTGTATACGACTTGCTTTCGGGCAACCCACGTACAGAATGCGTGTATGCAATTGTTGATATACCATACCCATGTACACAGCGTAGTTTCTTTGAGGATGGTTGAAAACATCAAATTTTTGCCAAAAATTAAAATTTGCTTGGATCAAATGAAAGAGCATGGAGAGTAGATTTACCTGGCACTTTCGGTTTTGAGAATTGTCCACCAATTTGTCCACAACGAACAATTAAAGGAAGAGGTAAAACTTGTCTATTTTTGGTAAAAAGTCAAATTGTGAGTTTTTTATTTCTATTTTGAACTATTTATAGAAATATTATTTCAAAAGTGGGTTTTAACCTATAGTTCATATGTTTTTTATAAAAATAAAACTAATACCATGTCTTTTTTCTTCAATGTAATAGGTCTAAGGTCATTTGAAGTTGTTTTTCGCTCATATAGGATAGGATTTTGGTCATTCATATGCATTTTTGCATTTATACCTAACCTGTCTTAACCCTAGAAATATTACTTTGACCACAGACTATGGTATTTTAACCTTTGGTACCTTGTATATGCCATTGTTCTTTTGTGGATAGGGATTTCCTCACAAGAGTACCCTAGATTAGATCACATTTATTTTCTTTTGGTACTCATGCTCCATTTGTCATAGGTTCGGAGGAGTCTTCTTATTTATCTTTCATGCCAAATTGAGCCTAATTTTGGTCTCTTTTTACAAGCTATCCTTTTAAAGACTCCCCGCCCTTACGGAGTTTCTTTAGGCCCAAGTCTAACTCCTCAAAATAGACTTGACTACCAAGTAAACTTGTCCATTCAGGCTCGTTAAGAATATGTGAATGGGCATCCACATTGGTGGTAGTTTATCTCTTTTTCAAACCATGTGGAATAATATGAGAAAGGATCACTCTCTTTTCTACGGAATTGAGAAGAGTACTCTCAGGCATAGGTTTATCACTTTTACAGACCTGAGGAACTAAATTTATAGAAAAGGAACACCCAGTATGAGCTTAGTTTTCTCTTTTTCGTGCCCTGGACCTAAACATGAAAAATATTATGAGTGTACTTTATGTCTTTGTCATGCTTGTTAAACACCAAGAACAAAACATCGAGTTTATTGTTGTAATCCCTGTTCCTCGTACTCAAATGGATCTTTCCGAGTGATATTGCTTTCCTTCACACTCATAAAACTCAAGCTATATGCTTCTCTTGAAGGAGTGTTGGGTAGATGGTAATTTGACCTTTTTTGGACCTCCCTGACTAAGTACGAAAAAGGTTCACCTTTTCTTCTACGAAATTTAAAAGAGTTCTTTTGTGGTATGTTTTATACTTTTTCGGCCTCAGGAGAATAAATTAGATGAAAAAGGACACCCTTGGATTCTTCTTCAGAGTTTTCAAACTCTCAAAATATGAAAACACCAAGTGAGCATGTACTAGCTCGGGCTCATAAAATCCAGGAATCAGTAGCATTATCAAGCATTATTCCCTCTTCTCTTCAAGCTTGTCAAAAATGAAGAGAGACTTGAATTGACTTTCCTGGACTCGTTAAATTTAACAAGAAAGATAAGGAAGAAGTTTTCTTTTTGATTCTCAGTCGATGGCAGCATGTCTTCCTTGAACATAGCACTCTTTGTACTTTTCGATACTCATGTCTCAGTGTTCACTTTCAGTTCAGCAATCACTTCGAGTTTCTTACTCCTCCACTTGTCCATTATACCTAGGGAATCTGATCATGTCTCCTACATGATAGATAAGCCTAGTTGTATTATCTACAAAGTTAAAAGTTTCCTTGGGTCATCTCCATGTCATGCTTACTATTCAAGGATTTATTCCTGCATCTTATATGTATCCTGATCCTATCATTGTCCTATCTGATATTACTTGTGTATCCCTTCCCTTATCCAGTTCCTAGTCACTCTTGTGATCATTTGGAGGATCTATTGGCTTCCTCATCACAGTATGGTTTCTCATCAGCACTTCCTGACGACGAAGACCTAGAGTTTTTTATGATAGTATCTTAGGATTCACTTTCATTATTGGTGAATTCCTTTGCTTTAGTTGTCAATTATCACCTATTTGGTAGACAATTTGTTGAATCCTATCCATGTTTGACATGAACACATATATTCACATGGCTTGGATTGTACTGGTTCTTTTTTATTTTTAACGAAGACCTTAGGTTTATATCTATGACCTAAGTTGCACAAGATTATGTTGTGTTCACTTACACAGTTTCCATATCTTTGAACACTCATCATTATTGTATATTGTGGCTTAGATCCACCTTTGTAATATACACGGTCTTGAACCTGTATCATATGATGTACTCAAATATTGTAAAGGAGCTAGTGTTCCAGTATATTGAACATGGCATCCTCAGATATGACTTTGTATATGACATTTCTATGTATTTGTTTCAGGTACTTCCTCTGCTCCATTGGACCTATGAGTTCTCCAAGATAATGATTATAATGTATTTTTTCCATCGCTTCCCTCTGACCTCACACATTAGGGGGAATCTGTTATCAACCCAAATGGCACTTCTCCATCTGAGTGACGACATTCTTTATGTTGGTACACAAAAGGACAAATTAGGATTGAAGTTTGCCAAAACACTATAGATGGGCATGACTTGGGATGCATTTACCCTTAAACCAGCTCGCTATATATTTTTTCTAAATGTTGAGTTGCGTATGGGACTATCTTCATTGCAACTTGCATACTGTACGCGACTATTTGCATTGCCACCCGCGTACACCAGTGTACGCGGGTTTCCTTCAAGAAAATCGCATGTCATACACGGGTTTCCTATATTAATAGTTGCGTACATCTTGGTTTGGCTTTAAAAAATATAAAACATGATTATATGATATTAGTTGGGCCCTAATCCATAACTATCCCAATTGTTTCAACCACCCCAGCCTTCAAAACCACTCTATTTCCCAAAGTATAAATAGAGGCCTTGGGGTGGGTACTAATGAATAATTATTGGAGAGAAAAGTTATGCTAGTGGTATATCTTTAGAAATCTTGGAGCAGTAGAACTCAGATTCCTTTGGTTGCAGAGGAGTCCTTGTCTCCGAAGCTGGGTTGTACTCTTATCTCATTCACTAATTATTAATAAAGAGAATTCTTCTTCCAACCTTGTGTTGATTCTATTTCATGTATTATGGTTAATGAATGTATTTGATTATATGTTTGATATATTGTTTATCTAACCTCTGATATATATGCATGAGATATTACTTGAAGGATTTGCTCTTTACAGGTGAAAGAGGTGCATCCCTAGAAGCTTTGGAGAGAACAGGAGCAGGAGAAGATCAAGCTTGGATCAACCGTTGGTAATCGAGTAAGTCAAGACTTTCTTCCTATTCCCTTTCCATTCTATGGTAAAGCTGATTGTCTACAAGTTAGTAGTAAGTTGGTAACCCCAGACCCTAGGTTACAAGGGTGCTTAATCCTGAACAACACATATGGTGTTTCATATGTTCCTTCTACATCTAGTGGTGCCGCTTCATCTTTATCCTCATATTCACTCTCTGAAAATAATTCAATATAGTGTGATTTTACCTTAGCACATTTGTGTCTCGGAACCCATGGTTCCTGGCAGGTGAAGCACAACTTCCTTCTCCTCAATTCATCTCTACCTTTAGAAAAATTATATTTCTTGAAATTTCTAGGGAGGTTCTTCAAAGGAGATATTTTATTATTTAACTAAGTAGGAGATGTAGTTCTAGGAGTACATTTTATTCTTTGAATAACATCTTGCAAATATCTTGTTCTTTTCATTAAGGTATATGGTTAGTAGTCCTTCGCCAATCCCTTTAGTGGTTCTAGTAATACTTATATGAAAAAAAGGATCAATCAAGCTTCAGATATGTCAATCTCCATCACAACTATCTTTTGGATCTCATATATGTAGGATTTAGGAGTTCCATTCTTCCTTACATGCACTAGCTCTATGAAATTTATCTCTGGACCCTTTCAATAAAACCTTTTTACCAACCTTGTAGTGAACTCTTCGAAACTTGTGGTTCGGTCATGGTTGAGAGTATTGATACCATGAAACCACCAATAATTTGCTTCACTATATAGATGTATATTAGGCATTTTGATAGCATCCCTCTCAACCATAGGATTCAATTGAAAGTATGAATCCAATTTCTAGATCCATTCAATAACAATGCACTTTTATGAACCATCAAAATATAGAAAATAGATCTTACCAATGGAATCCCTCAGCCCAAAATTTTGTGTAGGAATTTGAATGTTCCCTCTTGGATTTTTCTTGTATTAGGATTCAAAAAAATATTTGAATGGAAGTTCTCTTCTATTTTTTATAAGTTTAATGGTTATACTATATATTTAAACATTTATAATCATTTCATCATAGCCATAGCAATAGGATCACCGAAAGAAAGACAAGCACAACAAGACAAAAGAACACAAAGATTTTCCTCTGGGAAAACACAAGGGAGAAAACCTATAAACTTCTTTAGTATAGATTTCATAACCATGTACAATCCAAAACCAAGATGAGATAAACCCCAAAGACAGTAGAAATTACTTCTCCTCTCCAGCAAACCTCTTCACTCTCTCTCTTTCAAACTTTCTTGATTTGAGTGTGTGTCCAAATGAGAGGTGTTCCCTCCCTATTTATACACATCAAGCGTGTGACCTAATTTCCTAACTGTGACAAGTTGTTATTCTTTCTGGGATGACTTGTATAGGGATACTTAAAATAACGTTTATAAAAAATTTCTTGTGGGTATTATTGACTCGATTTACAATAGAAGGGTTACATTGATTCTTATAGGACTTTTAAATGAACAAGTACATCATTAACATCTCTCGAAGAAGGTATAATAAAAATACAATAAAATTACAATAGTAATATCTTCTGAAGTTACATTCTTTGAAACTCCCTCTTATCAAGGAAGTTATTCTTCCATAACATTCATCATCCTTCGACACCATCACTAGCTCTTGTCATCATAAATGCATCTCATCATCACTACTACAACTTGGTACTCAAGACATTGACTTGTGACATATCTCAAATATATACATCATAATAAGACCATATAGAAACCAACAATTTTTCATGTTGGGTGTACCCTCATATCGATGCATCAACCAACCATTTTTCATATTAGGATCTACCCTCATCTTCATTCCTCAACCAACCCTTTTTCATGATGGGAAATACCCTCATCTTGGTGCATCGATCAACCCTTTATGTTGGGATCTTCCCTCATCTTGGTGCATCAACCATGCCTTTTTCATTCTAGGATCTACCCTCATCGCGGGGCGTCAACCAACACTTTTTCATGTTGGGATCTACCCAGTTCTTCCACCATTTATTTCCATGCTAGAATCTACATGTACAATGACCAATCCTTTTTCATATTGGATGTACCTATGATATCTTTTAATCCACCATCCTTGTTTCATGTTGGGAGATACCTCTCATATATCAGTGCTTCCACCAGCCCTTTTATTCTTAGGAGATACTCAGTACTTCCACTAGCATGTTATCATTCTGGGAGTTACTCGTACAGTGACTAGTCCTTTTTCATACTGGGTGTAACCCTACAGAGTCAATATGTTTTCATACTGGATGTATCTATCTACAATGCCAATCCTTTTTCATAGTGGATGAAAGTCTCATACGCTTTCCACAATACCATCCCTTTTTCATGCTTGGACATGAGGACCATGTGTCTTCCACAGATATATCCCATTTTCATGTTGGATGTGAAGACCACACATCTTCCACAGAGCCAACCCTTTTTCATGTTGGGTGTGAATACCATAGGAACTCATCACTGCCTCTTACAATGGACACTGATCTAGACAAGTCCAATCTTGTCCCTAAAGTATTCAAACTTCATTCTTGCTAGAGGCTTGTTCAATACATTAAATATCTACTCATCTATCAAAACATATAGGATATTTACTACTTCTCTATCCACCATATCCTAGATATAGTGAAATCGGATCTCGATGTGATTTGGCTTGTACTAGAACACATGGTTCTCGGATAACTTCACACAACTTTGGTTGTCACAAAATACCTAAGTTGTCTCTAACTCAATATCGAACAATTATGCAAGTAGCTTTCCAAGACACACTGCCTCATAGCTAGTTAAGAAAGATGCAATGTACTCTTAATTGGATATACTCATTGTTATACTCGGTTGCTTCCTTCTAAACCAAGAAATAATGCAAGACCCAAAGATGAAGCAACACCCTAAAGTTATCTTACTATACATGGCACTACTATCCCAATATGATTCAACACAACCTTGCAATAAGATCCTTTGATATCTCACATATCTGAGGCCATACTCAATCATACCTTAAGGTACCTCGGCAAATCATTTTCCTCAATCATGTGAATATGTCTCAGATATACCATGTACTAACTCTAGGTGTTAACAACAAAGAATATATCTGTGCTCGTGTTCATCAAGTACATCAATGAACCAATCATATGGATGTAGATTGTGGAATCAATTGTATTTAAAGTAATATCACAGAGTAACTTCAAGTTTGATTCCATCGATGTAGCCATGTCCTTGCAATCCATTAGAGAAGACCATAGTTAATATTGTCATACTAACTATTTATGTCTTTGTTGAGTATGGTGTTTTCTTTTTGTAAGTTGGCACCACTTGATACTCGGCAAGAGAAAATATTTTATGGCCTTAAAGTCTAGGTTTAACCCTTACAATGATTAAAATAAATTATGAATTATAATATAAACATAATTTATTATTATTATTGTTGTTGTTGCTGGTGGTGGTGGTGGTGTATTGAAAACTAAGTTTATGAATGTTTATATTATGAATAATAGGTTAATGTGAGAAATTTATTATCTATGTCCAACATCTGTTTTTTCACTCATGAAAACTTTTTAAAGAGTCTTTTCTCCCAAGATAGCTTGAGGGATTTTGTTTTGAATATAAACAGTAGTGTTGGAAGCTTCGACCCATAAGGATGTAGTCGTATCCTGATCACACATCATAGCTTTCGCAGCCTCGGAGCTTGTTATATTATTTCTTTCATCAACCCCATTATATAAGGTATAGTCAGTTGATTTCTTACCCCTGCTTCTCAATATAAATCATTAAAGACATGAAACTCAAACTCTCTTCCTTTATCATATCTCAAAGCATGAATGTTCTTTCTATTCCGATTCTCAACAAATGCTTTAAACTATTGAAACTTGTTGAAATTTTCACTCTTTTCCTTCAGAAAATAGATTCAAGACTTGTGAGAGAATTCATATATGAAAATAACATAGTACATATAACCCCTCAAGGATGGTGATGACATAGGAACACATAGGTATGAATCGATAAAGTCTTAGATCCCTTTGGATATTTTGGTACTTCTTGGAAATCTCTTCTTGGCGTTCTTACCAAGAGCACAACCTCCACAAATACCATCATGCTCAGATTTAAACACAAGAATTCCTTTTACCATGTTATCCAATATAGGAAGTTGAAATGAACATGACCGAGCCTCCTATTCCACAGTTCACAAAGAATCAATGTGTCATGGATCACAGATTTAATGAACTTTCTAGGAACTTTGCAGAGGCCTCCCGCTCTAACTCCAATTACATATACAAAATTCAAGTCCGTATTTTTGGGACACAAGAGCACTTTATTTTCTATAAAGATTACTCTAAAATTTTTATCTTCTAGAACTAAAACAGACAAAAGTTTTTTCTTCATATTGGGAACATACATAATTTCACCAACATGGAGTACATATTTTGAAGCAAATTTAGCGTAAGTAATATCCTCAGGAATTATGTGGTTTCTTCGTTGCTTTTGTGGCATCAATGGAAGTATTTGATAGATATTGAAAGGCCTAACCAAGATATGATACCATGTGATATTTTCATAAGAAGATCTTGTGACAAAAATAATCCTCACACAAAAATCGTTCAAGAAAATAAAGAAGAAACTAATGTTTTATGACACAAAAATTGAAGAACAATTGGAATAACTTCCATGCATTATTATTCAGCATTGATTTTACATTTATAATACATATCCAAGGGAGAAACTCATAATCCTAAAGAGGTAGTTTAAAAACACATGTGACCGGATTAAATAGACTAGAATCCATCTCTAGACATAGACTAGTGGAAAATCATGATGGAAGGCTAGTTAACTGAAGGTGGTTGGCCCATGAGGGAGATAATATGATATAAATTAGGGATATTAACACAATAGGGCACATAATGTGACTAATAGTGGTCATCGGGGCTCAACATAATTCAAACTCATGGAATCTAGGAAGAAGAACCAATTAACTAGGTGAGATACGAGACAAGGCGCATTAAATCAAGGGAAATGGCTCCATAGCTCCTAAAATCATGCATGGGGGGGGATTATGTACTAAATACTAGGTATGAGGCATATGAGCAGATAATGGAGGCTAAAAATGAAAAACAAATTAAGCACTAGGGGTCAACATCATAATCTAGGTACGAGGGAGATCAGATATTGTTGCATGGAAACCAATATTGATGCATGGCTAAGTCTAGATGGATTAGGTATTCCAACATTATCTGTTCTAGAGTATAATAATGGAGTATTTCTTGTCGTGTTTGGAATTGATATTTGGATGGTAGTTGTAAATGGTTACAAAGTTCTAGATACTCCTCCAATTGATGTTACTAATAAAAAAAATGTATGATTGTAATGCAAGAGCCAAAAATGGAATACTATGTGGTCTAGTAGATTCAAAATTTACAAAGGTTATGCAATGTATCTCAACAAAAGAAATACATGGAAAGATATAGAAAAATTATAAAAGAGATGTCACCGTGAAAAAGGAAAAGTTACAAAATTTTAGAGGTGCGTTTAAGAGCGTAAGAATGAATAAGGATGGAAGCATTGCATCCTACTTCTTGATCTTAGATGAAATTGTCAACACCCTCAAAGATCTTGGGTAAAAAGTTCCTAAAGAATAAATTTTAAAAAAGGTGTCGAGATCTTTTCCTATGAGATTTGACTCTAAAGGATCAGTTCTGGAAGATATAAAGGATATTGACACAATGACAATAGATGGGATCCATAGAGTACTTACTTCCTATGAAATGAGAATTGGAAAGGAAAATCCTAAAAGAAGGGAAGAAACATTCAAATCATCTAAGAAGACAAAAGAAAGCAAACAATATTCTAGAAAGAATTCTTCAGATGAGTCTAATCTTGAAGAAAATAAATTTTGAAGAAACTTTAGAAAGGTAGTGGAAAGTACAATGGTAAGATTCCTTTCAAGTTCTTTGAATGTGGTAAGATAGGTCATTTTTCCTCTAAATGTCCCTATAAAGAGAATATAAATAGTGGTGATGAGGAGGACAATGATCATGAAGAAAAGAAAAACATGGACAAAGGAAGTAAACATGAAAATCATTAAATATTTGGAAAGAAAAAGAAAATTCCTTACTCCAAACATGACAATATTTCAACAGATGAAGATGACAGTGGTGGTGATGAAAATGAAGTGCTCTTTATGGCCATACAAGATGAAAATTATGAATATGAAGAAATCAATTTAGGAGACTTTGAAGGATAAATTATAAGTTCCTTAGAATATTTGAAAACTTCAATAAAGAAAAATAAGCATTTAAAGGACCAACTGCTGAAGTATGAAGAACGGGTAGAAAAAGCCAAAAGACTAGAAGAGGATTTGGCTAGAAAGTTGAAAGAGAAAGAAACAAAATGTGAGGAACTAGAGAAGGAAATCATTTCCTTAAAGAAGGAACTACAAAATGTAAGCACTCACTTGGACTATCAACAAAAGTTTGGAAAAATATCCAAGGTTTTGGATGGGGTTATCAGTCATAAAAGATCAATCTCAGAAAGGTCTTCATTGGGATATGAATTAGAAAACAATGGTAAGAATTCTAACCCAATCAAACCTACCCATGAAGCATGTAAAAGGATATTTTCATATGTACTTAAAATTATTTTCAAAGAGAAATACAACATAAAGAGTGACCAACATCCTCCCTATGTTAACAAAGGAGCTATAGTGTCTAGAAGACCTCTCACTAACAAGTATCAAACGATGTTTCTAGGGCATTGTTATTTTTGTTATAATTTTGTTCATAAGGATGAAAATTGCAAAGCATTGGAAAATAAAAATTTTGAGAAAAATAGTTGTCCTCTCAAGAACACCATAGATGAAAATATAATGGATAAACCAGGAATACTAATGAAATCCTGTATCAATTCTTTTATTAATTTGGGAATGGACATTGAGTGCTATCAATGTCACAACTATGGTCACAAAGCCCAAGACTACAAAAACAAGTTAATAACTCCACACCAAGATGAAACTAGAGGATCTATCTACAAGAAAGACCGAAAAGAACAATGGAAGAAAAATACCAAACAATAATGCCAATAAGAATGCAATCATGCCTTGCACAAGGATAGTTGGCACAATGAAAATGAATTTTCTAAACTCATGACTGAAGATAGAAGGAAGTCTATAGACCCACAAAGGGAAAGTAAAGACAATATGTAGTTAAGAAAACAAAATGTGTCACTAAAAGAGTTGCATGAAAAGAGCAATTGTGTCGGATTGTTAGAAAATACAAAGGAAGTACCAAAGATTGAAAGAAATAAAAGGATAGGAAAAGAAGAAAAAAACATTGTTAGGTAAAATTCAAGGCTCAATTCTAACCTTAGACTAAGAAAGAAGACGAGCTCCAACATAATTAGCACAAGTACAACAAAGAGTAGGATAAGAAGAACTTGTGTAGAAAGAGGAGGTAGAGAATTGAACAACGATTGATGGTATAAAAGTAATCACTTAGAAATTTGATATGGAATATGTCGTACAACAAGTCTATGACAAAAACATAATTTAATAATGGTAAATCCAGAAGCCACATATCAACATTGATATAAACATTGAATATTCAAGTAATTCATTTAAGACCATTTGGGGTATAAAATTCAAAATTATATTCAAAACATCATTTGTGCACATTGGAAAGTTTGATAACATGTATATTAAAATTGGATATCGTTACAAAATTAAGAGATACATATTTTCAAATGTATGCCAAAATGGGGTCTTTGTCACAAAATATGAAACATAGAAAAAATATATACATTAGGATGTCTCATGGATACTACCTACAAAATTTGACTCTTGAATAGAAAACTCAAAAAGGGAAGCATTGGTGCAAATTTCACTCATCAAGTTTCTGTGATGAAAAGTGTAGCTCTATATCAAAATGGTGTGTTTTCTTTGCCAAGTCTAAATTGCATGCAATAGTTAAAGCCTGTTTCAATTGGTTGATAATGAATTTTTTATGTGTCTCCAACTGATCAACACGGCTCTTCAGGAGTGAAATTTCTTCCGTGCATCTTTTATTTACCTGCACTTGTAAGTACTACTCTTTGACATCAACCTCCTTGATATATGATGCCCATTTGTCCATGTCTTTTTTAAATTTGATGACTTATATTCTTTGTACCAGAAAAGTTGCGGAAAGACTGTCTACAGAAGATTCAACTTGTTGCTTGAATATAATTGTTGTACAATATCTAAATTGTCTAACAATTTGAGGAATGGTTGATGACAGAACGAACATGATAATTGGTCACCAAGAACAACAGCCAAATGAACTTGACATATTTAAAATGTAATTTCTAAATTTCATAAAAATCATGGACAAAGTTTCATCATAAATGGTTTAATTCTCACACTCGCGGGAAATCTGAAAGGACAAAAAGGGGAGACTAAATTGGCTGATGTGTCTGGACTTATGAAATCTCCTCTATCTTATTAAACACTAAATTATGTTAGCATATGTCATATGTAATGTTGCACAAATTCATATATTTTTCAATCACATCATTTTATTACAAAGCTTGTTATCAGATGGAAACATGTGCAACAATGTGAGAATCTAGTATGGAGCAGAGAGGAACAATGGTGAGTTCAACACAGGATGAAAGAATCGCAATAGATGTTAGCATAAATTTGGGGGGAGAACTTGCAACTGCATAGGTGGAGGATACACCGTGTTATTATAGATTTGCAGATAATCAAATATTCCTTTTCCATTGATTTCAAAGGGGTAGAGAGTAGAAAGTAAATATGCAAAAAATATTGTGAATATATATGACTTCAATGAAGAATTTGGCACGCAAAGGAATCTTAACTTTACTTGGTGTTGAAATCAATGCCAAAGGGGTACTTTGTTGAAATTTAGGTTGTCGTTGATTTCAATGTGACTATTGAACTTGGTGATGGTATTGAAGTCTTAATGCTAGTTTGGAGAAGTATATATAAAATATGTGTGTAATCAGGTAGTGGCACTTTAGTGCGCAAGTCCCACCAAGACATGGTACTCTAGTGCGCATATCCCACCAAGGCATCGAACTCTTGTGTGAAAAACTCACATGAATTAATTATCACAAATATAAAAAGATTCACGTCAACAAAAGAACAAGAGAGGTGGTAAGTCTAACCGAAAAGAAAGGAAGAAGGGTTATCACCTACTTGAAGGAACCCCAACTTGTGGACACATCAATTGAGTGAGATCGGTAAAAATAAGCTATATGTTGAAGTGTTCTAAAAAGTTTGAAGGTGTAGATGAAATGATAAATTGAAATTTCAAGCTTCGCGGGTCAGATAAAAAGCTCAAGGGAATCTATCGCAGAATGACTTGAGTAAGTGTGCCAAGAACCTAACACACTAAAATGCAAGGAGTAGTCATACAATCACATATAAATACAAAGAGAAATCACATAGATATGTAAGGATTATTTGTGAAGAAAGATCAAGGATCATTTGAATTGAGAGCATATGAACATAAGAATAGAAGGCATGATTGTGCAGAGAAAGTTAGAAGAGTGAAGAACTGTATGTTCATTAGTTTACGTAGAACAAAGAAAGTTACAAGTGTGAATAAATGTCTGTTTGGTAGTTTGCGTAGTACAAAGAGAGAAGAGAAGAGAACACATAGATAATTGTGATCATGGTATTATTCGACAAAATTATATTTGGGTGGTAGAGTGGGCTAAGGATAGAAGATCAATGTCTTCTTCATGTTGGTTCTTGACAAATCAGGTGGGTTCTTGACTACCTAATATTTTTAGACCAACGTTTCGAGTGGACATGCCACCCACCATTAAGGGAACCATGAAAAACTCATTGTAGTCTAAAAAAATTTAACACAACTTAATCCAAAAAATCAATCACAAAGTAGTAAGACTTAGTGTCAATATTAAAAAATTTAAAAATTCACAAACACAATGTTAATATGTCTTTAAATAACTTTATTTTATGTAAGAAATGTCTTACACAAATTATTAATAATTCACGAGTCAAATATTGATGAACTTTGTTTCAATACATAAATATAAATATTAATGATACTATAAATATTGTAATAAATCCATGTTTTAAGGAATATTAATATGTTTTTTCAGTTAAACATGTTCAAACACTTCACAGATAAATAATGAGCTCTTGCAATAACTAGTTCATTTTGTTTTTCTTCTTTCCTCTTGTATTTGAAAAAAATCAAATTGTACCGCATTTATGTTATTCTAGTTCATAATTAATTTTAATTGTTAAAATAATTAATATTAATAAATAATGGAGGCATCACTAACATCAATATTATTAAATAAATTTATAGGTAAGAAATTTCTCACATTAACCTATTATTCGTAATATAAACATTCATAAACTTAGTTTTTAATACACCACCACCACCACTACCAAAAATAATAATAATAATAAATTATGTTTCTATTATAATTCATAATTTATTTTAATCATTACAAGGGTTAAACCTAGAATTTATGGCCATAAAATATTTTCTTTTGTCGAGTATCAAGTGGTGCCAACTTCCAAAAATAAAACATCATACTCAACAAAAACATAAATAGTTAGTATCGCAATATTTATAACTGTTGTAGTTACAAATACAATGTTGGTACTATGTCATAATTCCACAACATTATAGGTCACAATAGTTAACATAATGTCAAATTATAATGAAACTCCAAGACATTGATTATTAATGTCATTAAATAACTTTAATAGTAATATGTAAGAAATTTCTTACACAATCTATTAGTCATGATGTAATCCTCAATCAACTTAACTTTTAATAATAATAATAATATAATTAAATTATGTTTCTATTATAATTTATACTTGAATTTGATCGTTAAAATAATAAAATTAGCATACACTTATATAACAGTTTCTCTCGTCTCCTATAAAATGTTGTCAACCTCCTAATATAATAGAACATGCTACTGAACAAAGACCGTATTACTTGCTATGTCAAGAATTAAAAATTTTATAGTAACAAACACATTTGTATCATCCCATCAAATGGTTTTTATATGGGTCATTCTAAAATTGTGCCAACCTTCTACTAGTATAGGAACTCAACACATACATAGTAGTTACCATATCAAATTATAATTAAATTGGTTAATCATTGTAACATACAAAATATTTGTGTCGTTAAATAACCTTAATAAACTTAAAATTTAATATAAACTATAAATAATATAAATATAAATTATGTAAGCAATCAAAATCTAAGACTTTCCTCATTTTTGAAAAACCCAATTTAGTGAAAATTCTAAATTCTAAATCCACTTTATAATTCCAATTTAATGATATATGTATTTTATTATTGTGTGAGAAATAATGATAACTAAGAACAATCCCTTTATTTTTTATGGCTTGAGAGAGATTATTTTTTGACATCTCTTAACTAATTTACCCTAATTAATCAAAGCTACCTCAAACGTACTACTATATCTAGTAAAATCATCCACATATGCTTCTATATAGTGATGTATCAAGTCAAAATATTTCCAAAATAGCCCATTGAAAAGTAGTTGGTGCAATACAAAGTCCAAAAGGAAATACTAGGGAGGGAAATTTTCTCCACCGGCATGTAAAAATACTCTTATTTTGATCCTCAAGGCAATGTGAATTTGATTGTACGCACTAAATCCATGTAGTAAGCATAATAAATTCTTCCTTTTCAATGTAGCAAGGAATTGATCTACGAATGGTAGAGAAAAATGGTCTTTTAAAGTGCTTTTTTGAGTTCATAATAACGGATATAAATTCACTAGTTCCCAATATTTTTTAGGAACAATTATTGGTGGGGATACCCATTAATTTTCAGAAGTAGGATTGAAATTAACATTGAGTAAAAGGAATATTTTGAGGATCCATAATTTTCTTAAGGAATCTTACTAATTCTAAAATTTCCAACCATAAAATTTTGGGGGTCATTTTTCTAAAAATGTTCAAATTTTTAAGGGTTATATATATATATATTTGGACAATTTTATTGATTTTTTTGGAGTACAAGTTTTTAACCCACGGAATTTGGGTGAATCAATTTAGAAAAAAATGCAAATTGTTGAATCTTTTCTAAGAAAAAAAAGGTAAAAAATTATCCCATGGAATAAATTTATGACCTAAAATTTTCCCTATTAAGTAAGTTATATGGTTGATTTTTCATTCTCTCATAGTGTAGGATACACTCACCATTGAAGTTGATGAATATGTCGATACTTATCCTTTATGTAAATATGCTCAGTGTATAGGTCATGATATATTCATCTCATATTAGTGTATTCACATGCAAATTCACCATTATTTTTCGTAACAAGGAAATCAATTATTCTGTTTGTAAAGGATCTCATTAGAATTGTCATTCTATGCTTTTCTAGGACTAATATCCATAGGTTTACTTGAATATTCCACTATAGTATAGGGTGGATAAGGAATATAGTCTAACTATAAGGAGAGAGAATCCATTGAATAATTTTCCTAAATATTGTGATCCAAGATGTAACTAAACAATGTGAAGGATGGTTGTAAGAATGAGAGAATATTTATGATAAATATGTTGATCATGTAATCCTCGGTCTCTTCCTTACATAATACCAATCGTTCTAGGGTAAGTATCTATAAACCATTCTCTTTAACATTATTCTAATTTTCTACCCAAACAAGTGTATCATGATCAATGTTATGATTGGAAGGAGGGTATAAAGTGAGTTTCTTATTGGAATTTCCTTGGGAGATTGTCACATATCTATATATACAACCAAAATAGGCATTAGTAGTGGCAAACCATGTCCTATGTAGCATTAAGGAATAACCCATAAGGTTGGATTTTGGATGTAAAACAACAAAGTCTGCTAATACTCTTAGGAGTCCAAAGAGATCACAATGTCTTCTATGATACTTACAGGTTTGATAGTGGATTCATTAGTTAACTAGAAGATTGTAAAAGTTTGTCATAAATTAGATATGCCAGGCCTCTCCATAGTTTATTTGGCCATAACATTTATGGAAACCCCTTGTTTTATAAAACTATCATTAGAGGAAATTTCAACTCAAAATGGGTCTTTTAAAATGAACTAATAAAATAATAGTTAAAATAATAAAATAATATTTACTAATTTTGGAGGAAGAAAAGAAAAAAACTACTTTTTTGTTTGTATTTTTGACATATCTCCCTGTGTTTTTACTCAAATTTTGATAGGGAGATCTCGTTGGATGTGAAATTAAATTCTGTATCCAACGAGTACCCACTCGGCATACTTTTGACGGACCCCGCTACCCCAAAAACAAGAAATATCTGAAAAAATGGAATGATGATGTCATCATTCCATTTTTTCAGGTATTTCTTGTTTTTGGGGTAGCGGGGTCCGTAAAAAGTATGCCGAGTGGGTACTCGTTGGATGCAGAATTTAATTCCGCATCCAACGAGCTCTCCCGATCGAAATTTGAGTAAAAACACATGGAGATATGTCAAAAATACAAACAAAAAAAGTAGTTTTTTTTATGATACCTATCCCCAAATTTATATGAAAAAAGTGTTTAAGACCTATACGGTATTTCAAATTTAAAGCAATTTCATTGGATAACACATGATGACATGGAATTTGAATAAAAGTTAAAAAGGCCCATTTTGAGTTGAAATTTCCTCTAATGTTGAAATACAACTACCATTCAAGCAGAAATCAATAATAGGGATCCTATGATCAATATACTTAATAGTGAAAATCATTCCAAGCATTAGATCTGTTCGTTATTTAACCACATGGAATATTCGAGGGTCCTTTTTCTTCCTACTAGGATTTCTTAGGCATAAATGGGGATGTCCTTGATCTTTTGCAATCAATGTATATTGACACACATTTCTCAACTCTGCTAGGAAGTCAAGTGAGGCTAGGGAAGGGGTTTTGTCTAGAGTCAACCTCTTTAGATAGGGAGGATGTTATGTGATGCAAGACTATTGTTGTTTAGAAGACTCTAGAGAAGTTGTTTATGGTGTATTCAATTGATCAGAAACACATTTATTTTCTAAAATATTTTTTCATACTGTCTTGAAATTCCTCCACAACATTTTATATGATAATTGGAGAAGTTTGATCATTAAGGGCTCTTCCTGATCTTAAGTGTGTCTGTTGGAATTATATAGGGAAGAGGACATCAGTAAGAAAGTGGGTAACTCAATGTTATAAGTGGAATGAGATGTTTTATTATTTGGGTTAGTAGTTGGTTGGGAAGGTATCTATGGCCATAGTGTAGGGTTGCTAGCATGTAGTTGTAACATATGTTTCTAAGGTAATTAAAGTTGTTGTTGTTGAAATTATATGGTGGTTTGTTATTTTTGGGCTCCAAAGGAAAAATATCTCCAACCTTGTGGAAATTTATAGCCTTGAGTTGGTTGATGTAACCATTGTTTCCAAGACATGGAGGGGAACCAAGGTTGAGAAGGGTATTTTAATTTCTATATAGTCTAAAAATAAATGAAAATTTGAGAAGGATCTTGAACCATACCTCGAGGGTGAGGTTTCCAAGGTCTCTTTTGAGCAATGAAACAAATTTTCTCCATATCATGATTGGTTCCTTGATACAAAACCTTTAATTTTGGTAGAGAATGGTAACTACTAGTGACATGGTTCTTCTCACAAATGCTACAAACTTTAAAATTCTTTAATGGAAAATCCCTAAGGGAGTGTTTCACCATTCATTAAATGAAAAATATAAAAAATTCCATCTCTACTTCTTCCATGTTCTTTTTGGCATGCAATGTATCAATTGTGAACTCAATAAATTAAGAATGTTAGTCTTAAAATTAACCAACAAGTTACCAATTTCTACTCAGATTCCTACTCTCCCAACTCATTTTGTGAATTTAGTAGCAACATTTCAAGGACCCTTACTGTTTTTTCATTAACTCTTAAGTATTGACTACACAAATCACATATGTATTCATAGGATAGTTGAGAAACATATCTAGATCCCATAATGTTTAATAGATCAATACAATCATCTCCCATACCTAAACAAAATTTGTTTCAAAGATTGTATGAATCCAACTTATGCTTCGTTGACCTCTACAAATTATAACAAATCTCTCAGCATAGTCCTCCAATCTTTCATCTTATTTTTAGGGCTTATTGAAGATTTATTCTCTTAATTATTTGGTTTTACAATAATCTTTATACTTTTTAAGAATGTTTGGTGTTTATCATCCCATGTTTAGGTAATATTTAAGTTCCAAATCCCATGAATCAGTAAATTTATTTTTCTTTGAGAGGATCTATAAATAAATTAAGATTCTGAGCATCAAAAGAGTAGTCACCAGCAAAGGTCCAAATCCTAGGCTCTATCAAGCACCGAGAAGGATCAAATATCTCTAGGTGCAAACCTCTTATTAAGTATTGCAGTAAAGGAGCTATTTATTTTATTGAAACCAAAAGATTCGACATATAATGTTTTTATTATTAATATTTAATATTATTTATGGTCGACATATAATATTTTTAATATTAATATTTAATATTATTTATGGTCGACATATAATATTTTTATTATTAATATTTAATATTATTTATGGATGACATATAATATTTTTTATTATTTTTTATTTTGTTAGGGACGAACATTGCAACATATCACCCATACATGGTTTTAAAACCATGTGCAAGGCCCTCCTAAAACCATGGGTTGTTTAGGAGGCCTTGCAGATGGTCTTAAAACCATTTGCAAGGCCCTTGTAAATCATGTACAATAAAACCATGGGTTGTTTAGGAGGCCTAGAACATGGTTTTAAAACCATTTACAAGGCCCTCCTAAACCATGTACAACAAAACCATGGGTTGTTTAGGACAAGGCCAAAATTTGTTTTTGAGGATAGTTCAATTTTTTATTTTTTATTATTTTGTTAGGTAGGAACATTACAACATCTCCCTCATATTGTGTTGTTTTTCTGACCAACATTTTTTTTGCAGATAATTAATTTTTTAAATTTTTATTGTTTTGTTATGTATGAACATTACATCATCTCCCCCATATTAGGTTGTTTTTGTGGCCGACATTTATTTTGTGGATAATTAAAATATTTTTTTATTATTTTGTTAGTAACAAACCTTACAACATAATATCGACAAACGTTACAATATCTTCCACATAACGTTACAAGATCTCCCTCATACTAGGTTGTAGAGCGCCTCTCTGCACAATAACTATGAACAAGTACCATAAAACCATAGACAAGAAAATTTGGGTCTTCATTAGAATTTCCATGAAATTTTGACAAACTAGTAGCATAATGTTTTCCATTTGAAGTGTTCCATTGGATTATCGAATTGGGAATTCATTAGAGTCGTCTCCTTCTTAAGAAACCATATTTTTTCGAGGATTGATTCTCCAATCCCTTGGTTGTCTAAAAGTTACTAATTCTTCAATAGGGTTAGAGTAATCTGGTTCTTGAATTGGATTCTCTTGGTGTTTAGGAGTTTCATGTCCACTAATCAAATCCTTTGCTTGCAAAGTCTCTAAATTAGATTGGAAAATAACCTCAGTGATTACCCTTCAACTATGTTACTATTTATAGTAGTTCTTACTACACCAAGGTATCATGCTCTTGAATTTATGTCTCTATTCATGCATCCATATGATATATATATATAT
>LPNX011049932.1:114214-159871 GCA_001517045.1 Pseudotsuga menziesii
TTTAACACCTCCCCATTAGAAACACAAAAAATAAAAAGGATTTATATATACCTTATTATTTTTAACAATGTATTTAACTTACAATAAAATTTAACTGTCAACCCAAGTATTGTATGTTTGTGAGGTATCACATAAATCATATGTAGGTGTTCAAAAAAAATTAAGAAATTGAATACTAAGTTGTTTTCTATAGATTTCCTGCAAATCCAATTCTACTTATAATGAAATAAAGATGAATCAAATTATAAGAAAGAAGGAAATTCAATGATGAATTAAAAAAAAAATTCACACATTAATTCTCAACTACATGGTCAATAACACAAAATATCATTGGTAGGTACAATAAGAACTCGTAGTATATAAATAATGAACTATAAGTGAAACTGGAAAGAAATTGTAAATGCAAGGTAACATTACTAAAATATAAACAATACTAGAAGTAAACTAAACTAGTGAAATATAATGACATGACCCCACTTTGGGAAAATATGGACACTAGGTTGAAGAGATATACATCATTCCATCCATAGATAGATGAGCATATAAAAGTAGTCAACATGAATTTGCTAAAGCTTTTGATGGGTTACAATCAGAATCTCTCAAAGGCATGGGATGAAAATGTGATCTACATCCAACACTCTTATAATAGAGTACTCCACACTTGCATTCAAAAGTCCCCTTTCGAAACTTGTTTTGGATCCTTGCCACCTTCACCTCTAGATGTTGTTTATGGACAGTAACGGGGAGTGAGGGAATACACCACAAATGAAGTATTAATATTTGAAAATTTCATTTATAAAATTAGGTAAATCCATTTACAATTATATGAAGCATTGAAGAAGTTACATGAAACATACAAGGCCAGGCATGAACAACATAGGGGTGAAACATCATTCGAATTAGAAGGCAGTGTATGGTTACAACTAAACAAGGAAACGTTCTGATGTCCCTGTAAGAAATATAGGATTTGAGGTATGACCCTTTTCAGGTATTGGAGAAGGTGACAGATAATTCATACATACTCAGTATACCCCCATACATGCACATTTAATTCATATTGAATGTGGAAAATCTAAAAATCTATGAACCTCCCATGTCGGATCAGGCACCTAAGTAGGTGTTTCATTTTCCAAAGGACATAGCTCTAGAGGATTAAGAAAATATATCAAAATTCATAGTGTGGTATAAGAATTCTAGAACTACGAAGAGGGGACAATAAGCAGTATGGCATGCAGGGTTAAAGGACAACTTCTAGGAAATGCTAAATCATACCCAAGAAGAATGTAGAAAAAAAATGTCCTCATATCATTCAATAAAATATTTTAGGGACAAAACTCCTCCCAAAATGGGGAGGTGTGATTTGAAATTGATCAATATAGCATTTGTCATCTATTTTTGTGCTTTCAAAGTTGAAATATTGGATTAATTCACTAGTAAGGCTATGGGTAGATCTTACTTTTCATATTTGGGGTAAAAAATGAACCAAACCCCTTTGTGGCCATTTTAAGGGATTAAAAGGAATTTTTGGCATGAAGCACATAGAGGACAAAAATTTTATATTCTATTCACTGAGACCTTTCCAACTATGAAATAATCTCCTCAAATAGAGACTATATGCAAAAGTTATGCCTCCCACAAGTTGACCTATCTAGTTGACCACCATGATACCAAGTGGATTCCCCATCAACTCTCATTTCTCACACATGTGGTTCTAGTCATGTGTATACTTTTAATAAAATTCTATAAGTTCCAAAATACTAACTCTAATTAGTAGTTGGGGCATGCAAAACCCTAAAATTAACCATAGGTTCCTATCAAGATATGTTAAATACTAGGTCGTCAGGAGAAGAAGGGGTTCCATTCTTTTGATGTGATTATATTGTTCCATTGTTGAGGAACATCATAGGAGTGGATATTACAACAAAAAAATGAGATATATATCATGTAGTAGCCATTCTACACATAGTCATAAGTACCTCCATAAGAGTACCTTTTCCTTTGTATTTACATTTTAATATGAAGAGCAAGGAATAGTCCTAATTTGTGGCTGGGATTTTCCCCATAGTGGATTTTCATATGGTATATCTTATGTTATTGATTCCAACCTGAACCAAAGTGCAAACTCAAATCACCCAATTGAACCAGTAAACCAATTCAAATCATCCTTCCCAGGAATACTTAGGTTCCAAGTTAGTTGAACCTCTAAACTTAGCTGTCCATCTAAGTCCTTTCGTAATGCTTCCTTTCCAAAAATTCTTTCCCGCAACAGAGTTTCTGCAAATCTATTCTCGCATTCTTCTTTTCGCAACAGAATTTCTACAACTCTGTTTCCGCAATTGTGGATTGTGGATTCAACTTTTCCAGAAGTTGAACTTCTGCAATTTCCCTCCCACAATTATGCACCCACAATGACCTTTCTACATGCGGGTTGTGGATTGCAGGATGCACCTTTTCATTTTCCAAAATTTGACTCACGCAAATCTTCTCCCGCAACTTCTGTCTAAATCGTTGATCTTATGCGAGGCGGATCTGGACCGTTGAACTGCTTTTCTTTTATGGATCTAATTTCTGACCATTATATCTTTGCATATCCAATCTCCAACGTCGATCTAAGGTTTCTTTAATCACTCAAGCCATGTACAAGCTTAAATCTCCATCTTCTTTGATCCTTCAATGATCCACTTCACTCCTTGAATTGCAACAGGGTTAATATGTTCATGCATTCATAAAATCCTCAAAAGATCCTTCATCTAACTCATTCTATGGATCAGAGCAACGATCCACCGATCTCTGCTCCTTCCACTTTCAGAAACCTTGAACTTGTACACACACTTGTCAATCTTTTACAAAAATTAAATAAGCAGTTAACTCACAATTACACACATTCAGACAGAGTGCGATTTACACACACAAAATTATGCCAAAATAGGCTTTTTCATTCATCTAATGAAACTATACATACAAACTAATATCAAAACCAGCGTTCTGATCTCCTTGGTCTGGTACAATCACGACTAGCTCTCCTTTATGGCCAGTTTTACATTGTTAGGCCACCTCCCCTTACCTTGTAGGCTTACACACTATATACAACAGGACTTATGAACCAATTCTGGTTGAGATCCAATAAACACTCAGCAACATGCTTAATTAACTCAACTATCAAACCTATCCTACGACTCAGTGCCATTAGATGAGGGTTATGTTACATGACTCATCAATGACTCATCACTCACCTAGTGACTCACCTAATTGACTCACCATTACCTAGAATCAAATTAAAACATAGGTTATTTACAATGTGATGGTTTAAAGACCAACAATTCAAAATTTCAAGCCCCTTCTAGGCCTAATCAGACTTTGAACTTGAATTTGGATGGAGAGCAGGATGCTCCTGCATCAGACTCCCCATGAAGAAAGAAATATGACCTCCAGGTCATAGCCTTCTATCTTCAATATACCTAGATCCAAACATTTATTCTGTAACTGATCATCGTGTTTTTCTATCGTTGTCATCTTCAGTTCTCCTGGTTTCCAAAATTTATGTTGCAATGCTCCACTAGCATTGCTTCTACAATCTTCTTCTGTCATTTTTTTTTTGTCACTGTTTTGTCTATTTTCTATGCTGATGTATATCTTCATTATTTCTCCATGCCTTCTCTGAGACATATTCACCATCAGCAACTTTAGTCCTTCAATCTCCATGTCCAATCTATCCTTTTGCTGGTACACCTACATCTTCTTTTCATAAAACTGTTGATATCCTCTTGACTCTCTGCTACTATCCACTAAATTATAAAACAATTCAGTTATTCTATCTATTGTCTGCTCTTTTTCAATGTTGTCATCAAACATTAACCAGTCATATTTAACAACCCTTGGAGTGATCAACCATTCTTCTAACATTTCTAACTCTTCATCATAATTTATGAAGTTAGAAATATTTCCTTTGTCTTCATTAACCAACTCTGCAACAACAAATTCCTTTAGGTACTGATCATCCCTTTGAGACAACATAGTCTCTTCCTGTGTCATGACAAATTTCTTCCCCTCTTTGCCAGCAACACATCTATCCAAATATGAAAGTGTTCCCTCTGGTTTACCCTTACAAGACCATGTCATCTAGTTCTTCAATTCCAAAACAATATTATGGCTTTGATCCATGTCAATTGTACATGGATACTCCTATGTACCTTCATTTACCCATGGGGAAACCTTACAAGGTTCAGCACATGTTATTCCTATAGATAAACATAATTCATTGATTTGAAAAATATTTCCCATTGACTTTCTTATCAGCACATTCTTTTGCTGAGCTGAACTCTCCCAAGAGTTTACGAGACTTTCAGCCAGTCCCTCATCTGCACCATCTTTTTCTAAGATGACTTTATGTTTTGCTTCATAACAGTGAACATATTCGTCTGTCAATGGTCCAATTTTTTTTTACCTTTCTTCCCAAAAGCATTCATCCTATGCTTAACAACCTGCATAAACACATATTTTAAGTGTTCTTCAATACCTACACTCATACACCAATAATCAGTATCAAAAATATGAGACGTTGAATTCCCTGTTGATATTTCCTCTAGCCTATCCCCATGTTGTGTTGGTATGAACGCAACATCAATCTGTCACCATCACCTATTTCTCTAGTAGTCTGATACATAGGCTATATAATATCTTCATATGGTATCCTTTCATATTCTATTTCAACAGAATCATTTTATGCTATCATGCTTTTGAAAAGCACATCTTCTTCTTCTTCAGACTCCATGACATTCCAAGGTGACTCTTTAACTCTCTCCTTCATTAGAATGCAATTTTTATTCTTCCCTATAGAATTGTCTTTGCACATTTCGTTCTGCCTTCATCTCCAGATCATCTTCAATTGACTGTCATCCTCCATCAAGCAACTAATCAATGAGTTCCTTTTGCTGCAATACTTCAAACCTTTCTTCATTTGAGAGACTTTCTCCATCAAATTTTAAGACAGTATCAAAAGATTGTCCATCCTCTACAACAAAACCTACAATCACAAACAAATCATCAGTCTCAAAAACATAATATCGTTTGGTCTCATACGGCCTCACAGTTATCTCTTCCATAAGTTTATCTGTACTCTTTACAAAATTCATGAGAATCTCAATTAGTCTCTCCTTTTCTGCTTCATCATCCTCTCCAAGCAAAGGACCATGTTCAGGTTCACAATATGAAAACTCCATCTCAGATTCAGCTTCTCTAAGTTCTTTCTTCAATTCAACAAACATATTTTGTTGTAGCTTCACCTGTAGTGAATGCCATCTTACCTTCCTTTTCATGATCCAACCATACCTTTGGTTCTCTTCTTCAGCAACTTGCATCTGCTTCTGAAAGCACAAAATGTGTCTTGCTAACTCTAGCAACTTTCTGTTCCATTCTTTTTTACTTTCTTTCTTTTTTCGTCTGCCGTGGCTTTTCTCTAAACCCCTGCAATGACCTTTAGTAGTCATTGTTTATGTCTCCTTCTCCTCTTTTTGAACTTCATCATGTCCACTTGTGGACTGCTTTCCTAATCCTTCACCTTCAACAAGTCTCGACACTTTTTTTATTATAACTCAACAAGATATATCTCCTTGAGCTTGTCCTTTTGGTATATCTGGTTCTTCTCCTCTAGAACCTTTTGAGAATATCCTTTGTTATTCTTGGCTTCTTCAATTCCACTTCTCTTTTGAGAACATACACTGGTACTCTCTTATCCAACTTATGTTGGATTTATGGGTTCTTCCACTACTTCCTCTTTTCTCTTCTCAAGAACTTCTCTGTTCTTTGCTGCTATAAATACACATATCTAGAGTTAAAATATAAAAATAAATCAGTCCATACCTTTATACTTTTTCACTTGTACAGTTGGATGTAATATCTCCACTTCTATATTCAAAATATATTCATCTTCATCAAGAACATAATTGTCCTTGAGCACAAATCCCCAGTTGTTATTGCTGCAATCCGCAATCTTTCATCAACCCACAAGACTGTCAAATCCTTTCAAGGATTCTTTTGCATTCCTATGTGGCTAACCATCAACTTTAACCACACATCCTCTATCTGCAATCAATCTTGAATACCCTCTCACCTGACTAACCTTATCACACAATCGTTAGTCTTCAATTTTAAAAGAAATACTGAAAATCAGAGATTGATTTACCTTTCATGCAGAATACTTATTTTTCCTTTTCAACACGAAGGAAATATTTTTCCCTTCTCTGATACCAAATGATGCCAACCCGAACAAGAGTATATACTCAAATCATCCAATTGAACCAATAAACCAATTCAAATCAGCCTTTCCTAGAATAGTTCGGTTCTATGTTAGCTGAACCTCTAAACTTAGTTATTCGACTAAGTCCTTCTACAATGCTGCCTTTCCACAACTCCTTTCCTGCAACAGAGTTTTCGCAACTTTGTTCCTGCATACTCCTTTCTGCAACAGAGTTTCCGCAACTTTGTTTCCACAATAGTGGATTGCAGGTTGCGTATTCAACTTTTCTAGAAGTTGAACTTCCGCAAGTTCCATCCCACAATTATGCACCCACAACGGCCTTTCCGTATGTGGGTTTTGGATTTTGGGATGCACCTTTTCATTTTTTGAATTTTGACTCCCGCAAATCTTCTCCCACAACTTTTGTCTGAATAGTTGATCTTCTGTGGGGCGGATCTGGACCGTTGATCTGCTTTTCTTTTGCGGATCTAATTTCTAACCATTAGATCATTATGGATCCAATCTCCATCGTCGATCTAGGGTTTCTTTAACCAATCAAGCCATTTACAGGCTTGAATCTCCATCTTCTTCGATCCTTCAATGATCAACTTCTCTCCTTGACCTACAACAGAGTTAATACATGTACGCATTCCTAAAATCCTCAAAAGATCCTTCATCTAAATCCTTCTATGGACCAGAGCATCGATCCATAGACCTCTTCTCCTTCCACTTTCAGAAACCCTAAACTTGTACACAGACTTGTCAATCTTTTACATAAATTAAGCAAGCATTTAACTCACAATTTCACACATTTAGGCAGAATGCAATTTACACATACATAATTATTCCAAAATAGAATTTTTCATTCATCAAATGAAAGTGTACATACAAACTAATATCAGAACCTATGTTCTGATCTCCTTGATTTGGTGCAATCACGAACAGCCCTCCTTTATGGCCAGATTTACATTGTTAGTCCACCTCCCCTTTCCTTGTAGGCTTACACACAATATACACAACAAGACTCATGAACCAATTCTAGTTTAGATCCAATAAACACTCAACAACATGCTTAATTAACTCAACTATCAAACCTATCCTATGACTCACTGCCATTAGATGAGGGTTCTGTTACATGACTCATCAATGACTCATCACTCACCTAGTGACTCACCTAGTGACTCACCTAATTGACTCACCATTATCTAGAATCAAATTAAAACATAGGTTATTTACAATATGATGGTTCAAATACCAACAATTCAGAATTTGAAGCCCCTTCTAGGCCTAATCGACTTTGAACTTGAATTTGGATGGAGAGCAGGATGCTCCTGCATCAGACTCCCTAGGAAGAAAGAAATATGAACTCCAGGTTATAGCCTTCTATCTTCAATATACCTAGATCCCAAACTTTATTCTGTAACTGATCATCATGTTGTTATGTCTCTGTCATCTTCAATTGTCCTGGTTTCTAAATTTTATGTTGCAATGCTCCACTAGCCTTGCTTCTGCAATATTCTTCTGTCATTTTCCTTCTGTAATTGTTTTGTCTATTTTCTCTGCTGATGTAGATCTTCATTCTTTCTTCATGCCTTCTCTGAGACATCTTCACCATCAGCAACCTTAGTCCCTCAATATCCATTTCCAATCTATCCTTTGGCTGGTACACTTACATCTTCTTTTCCTAAAACTGCTACTATCCTCTTGACTCTCTACTATTATCCACTAAATTATAAAATAATTCATTGGTTTTATTTTTTGTCTGCTCTTTTTCAATGCTATCATCAAAAATTAAGCAGTCATCTTTAACAACCCTTGGATTGATCAACAAGTCTTCTAACATTTCTAACTCTTCATCATAATTTTTTAAGTTAGAAAAATTTCCTTTGTCTTCATTAACCAACTCTACAACAGAAAATTCCTTTAGGTACTGATCACCCCTTTAAGAAAATATGGCCTCTTCCTGTGTCATGACAAATTCCTTCCCCTCTCTATCAGCAACACATCTATCTAAATATGAAAGTGTTCCCTCTAGTTTACCCTTACGAGACCATGCCATCTAGTTCTTCAATTCTAAAACAATCGTCTGCATTTGATCCATGTCATGAGTACATGGATACTCCTTTGTATCTTAATTTACCTCTGGGGAAACCTTACAAGGTTCAGCACGTGTTATTCCTATATATACACACAATTCATTATTTTCAAAAATACTTCCCATTGAATTTTTTATCAACACATTATTTTGTTGAGCTGAACTCTCCCAAGAGTTTACGAGACTTTCAGCCAGTCCCTCATCTACACCATCTTTTTCTATGATGAATTTTTTTTCTGCTTCACAATAGTGAACATATTCTTTTGTCAATGGTCCAATTTTTCTTTTTCCTTTCTTCCCCAAAGCATTCATCCTATGCTTCACAACCTGCATGGACACATCTTTTAAGTGTTCTTCGATACATGTGCTCATACACCAATAATCAGTTTCAAAAATATGAGACGTTGAAGTCCCTATTGATATTTCTTCTAGAATCCCCCTATTCTGTTGGTCTGAACACAACATCAATCTGTCACTGTCACCTATTTCTCTAACAGTCTGATACACAAGACGTATACCATCTTCATATGGTATCCTTTCATATTCTATTTCAACAGAATCGTGTTCTACTATCATGCTTTTGATAATCACATCTTCTTCTTCTTCAAACTACATGAAACTACAAGGTGACTCTTTAACTCTCTCCTTCATCAGAATGCAATTTTGATTCTTCCCTATAGAAATGCCTTTTCACATTCTGTTTTCTACCTTCATCTTCAGATCATATTCAATTGAATGTGTTCCTCCATCATGAAACTCAACAATGAGTTCCTTTTGTTGCAATACTTCAAACATTTCTTCATTTGAGACAACAATCAAACACAAGAGACAATGAACACTTTGTTTTTCCCCAGGGAAACCATAAATGGAGAAAACCCCACAACTTCCTTAGAGATAGAATCAGCACCAAAGTGAAACCCAAAAACAGTAAGATGATCTCTCGATAGTAGTAACCTCTTTCTTCCTTGACCCAGTTTCTTTCTCTTCCTCAGCTATGCGCTACAACTGAGTGTGTGATAAATAGAGAGGCTAGTGACTTGACTAAACCCAACTAGGGCCAACTTCACTAGGTGAGTCTAATAACCCTAGTGCCCTGGAACTACGGGGACTTTAACCCTTAGACAATAGGAGAGTTAACCACCTTGACTTGACATGACTTGTTTACATTATAGAAACTTCCTGATAGGAACATCGGGGCATGACATGACTCAAGTACATTACAAATACATCCCGAAATAAACATCAGGTTACAATACATAAGTAATACAAGTGAATACATTCCAAAGTTACAATTACATCAACACTCCCTCCTAACTAGGAAGGTATTCTCTCGACACAATTTATCAACACAAGTCTTCTTCTTTGTATCATCTGGATCATCATCGAGTCTTCGTCATCTTCACCTTCAAGTCATCTCTATCTTCAAATCACCTTCATCTTCAAGTCATCTCTATCTTCAAGTCACCTTCATCTTCAAGTCATTTTCACCTAGATCTGGATCATCACTTGATCTGGATCATCATCACTAGATCTGGATCATCCCTCAATCTGGATCATCTCTAGAGCATCATCTCTGGATCTAGATCATCCCTCGATCTGGATCATCAACACTAAATCTTCATGGGTGCTATCTCATGATTCTTCTCGTCATAGGAAGTTCTACAGAGCTAGCCCTTTTTCATGCTGGTTGTAGGCCTACCCTCCGTGTAGGTATTTTCCAGCACTTGTATCTGACCCTAAGTCAGAATGGCCCACCCAGCACTTACATCTAATCATGTAGGAACCAATCCTATAATCATATCAGAAAGGAAACGCCCAACACTCACATCTGACCATGTGGGAACACCTCCCAAAACCTTGTCAGAAAGGCCCAGCACACACATCCATCAACCAATGTCAAAAAGGCTCAGAACTTACACTTGGCCATGCAAGGAACCAATCCTCCATGCCAAAAGGCTCTGCACTTACATCTAACAACCAATGTCATAAAGGCTAAGCACTTATATTCAACCATGCAAGGAACCAATCCTTCATGCCGAAAGGGATCTGCACTTACATCTGACAACCAATGTCAAAAGGGCGTGCACTCACATCTGATCTTGTAGGAACCAATCCTATAGTCATATCAAAATGGCCCCTAGTCCCATACTGAGCTACCTGGTAACTGACCAGGCACCTCCATTCCAAGAATGGCAATAGCCCTTATATCTGATCATGTAGGAACCAATCCTACAATCACATCAGAATTGCTCAGCACTCACATCTGACATGGAAGGAACCAATCCTCTCACCATGAAAAAATGGCTTTGGGTCTCATCATTTCCCTTTGGAGGAAACCTCAATCTAGAGAACACCAAGCTTCTCCCTAAAGTAATCAAACTTCACCCTAGCTAATGGCTTCGTCAACACATCAGCTATCTATTCCTCCATCGCAACATAATGTAGCTTCATTGCTCCCCTATGCACCATATGCCTAATATAATGATACTTGATCTCCATATGCTTCAACTTGTCATGGAACACTGGATTCTCTGAAAACTTTATGCAACTCTGGTTGTCACAATGTATACAAGTAGCATCCATCTAGAGATCAAATAAATCAGAAAGTAGCTTCCACAGCCATACTGCCTCACAACTAGCTGAACAAGCTGTGACATACTCTGCTTCAGTTGTACTCAGTGCCATGTGCACAGGATTGCTTCCCACTAAACCAAGAGATCACACCTGATCCCATACTAAAGCAACAACCTGAAGTGCTCTTCCTATCGATGGCACTGCTTGCCCAATCTGAATCAACATAACCCTCCAGGTTAATCTTATGATTTTCCTCGTACTTGAGCCCATAATCAATTGTACCCCTCAGGTACCTCAGAATATGCTTTGCAGTAATCAAGTGAACATGTCTCGGATCTGTTAGGAACTAGCTCAAGGTGTTCACAGCAAAGCAAATGTCTAGTCTTGTGTTCATCAGATACATCAAGGACCCAATCATCTGATGATACATCGTAGCATCAACCGTCTCTAATGAAGCATCACTCAATAGATTCATGTTCGATGCCATAGGTGTGGTCATGGCCTTACAGTCCATGATCCCGAACCTCTTCAGGATCTCTACTACATACTTCCCTTATCCGAGGGAGATTCCATCCGCATTATGCCACACCTCCATGCCTAGAAAATAATGCATCATACCCAATTCCTTCATTTCGAAACTGGGAGCAATATTTCTCTTCGTATCAGCAATCAACCCATCCATACCTGTTACAAACAGATCATATACATACAGTAGTAGCATCACTGGGTTGCCATATTCAACCTTGTAGTAAAGTTTGGAATATGCTTTACTCTTGGTAAAGCCCAAACTGGATAGAAAGCTGTCAATTATGATGTACCATGTCCTAGGTGCCTGTTTCAAACTATACAAGGATTTCTTCAATCTACACACATGAGACTCCCTGTTGTGTGTCTCAAAACTGAGTGGTTGTTCTACATACACTTCCTCTTCCACTACACCATTCAAGAAAGCAGTCTTGACATCCATTTGGTGTATCTTCCATTTCATCACTACAGCCAAAGCAAGTACTGATCTGATGGAAGTGTATCTGGCTATAGGTGCAAAGGTTTATTCGTAATCTATTCCTTCCTTTTGTGAGAAGCCACGAGCCACAAATCTCTCCTTATATTTCTCTATGCTACCATCTGCAGCATGCTTGATCTTGTAGATCCATTTGGAAGTTACAACCGACTTCCCTTCTGGTCTTGGGACAGCATCCCAAAAATCATTCTTCATGATCGATTGATATTCTTTGATCATAGCATCCTTCCATTCTTTCCGTTCTGCCGCTTCTTCATAATTGGAAGGTTCTTCATTGATAAATTCACATCGTAAAGCTACATATCCGGAGCAATATCTGGTTCTCTTTCTTTCTCTGTGATTCTCTTCTGGAGCCCCATATCTTTTCGCACCTTGGATAAATTATTGTACCCAAGTAGGTTTCCTCTTGTGAGGATTATTCTCCTGAGGTGGATCTACAGGTATTTGTGGTTCTTCAAATTCTCAATATTCTTCTTGAATTTCTTCATTCATGGTTGTATCATGAATTCTAGGTGCTTCTGCTTCTTCAGTATCTTCAGCGGGTCTCTTTCTGGATTTGTTGTAAGTTGTGTCTTCATAAAATGTTACATCCCTATTGATTTCGATCTTCTTGAATCCCGAGAAATATATTTTGTAAGCCTTTGAGCTTTCAGAGTATCCCACAAATATACCCTTCTTTCCTGAAGGATCTAGTTTTGTTCTCTTCTCTTTTGGAATGTGTATGTACACTGTACAGTTGAATATTCTGAGATGGTTGACTTTTGGTTTCTTGCTATAGAAGACTTCTTCATGAGTCTTGTTCTTGAGTACTCAATGTGGAGTATGGTTCTGTACATACACTGATGTTCTGGTTGCTTCTGCCCATAGATGCATAGGAAGATCTTGATCATGAAGCATTGATGTTGCAGCTTCCATGATAGTTCTATTCTTCCTTTCTGCAACCCCATTCTATTGTGGATTATAAGGAGTTGACAACTCCCTCTTAATCCCTGATTCTTTGCATAAGTCTTTGAATTCATTTGATGTGAATTCTCCACCAGTATCTGATCGAAAGGTCTTGATCTTCTTTTCTATGTGGTTCTCGATCAAGGCTTTGAATTCCTTGAACTTGTTGAAAACTTCATCTTTGTTCTTCATGAAGTAAATCCATGACTTCCTAGAAAACTCATCAATGAAAGAAACATAGTATACATACCCGCTTAGTGAACTTGATGGCATTGGTCCGCATACATCGGAGTGGATGATTTCCAATATTCCTTTTGCCTTGCTCTCACTACTTGGAAATGTCTTCTTTGTGTTCTTTCCTTTCGCACATCCTTTGCAGACCCCTTCGTGTTTTGCTTGAATTTCTGGAATACCTTCTATAGAAATAATAGATCAATGCTATGTGCAATGATGCTAAGAAGAAGCACAGGAAATAGATCTTGCTACTAAGAATTCTCACAAGCATACACAGGAAAAATAGAGAGAAGAAAAGAGACTGAATCACATGAATGAAGAGATAAATATTGGTTTGTATCCTTCCATTGAATAATTATGAATAATAGTGTACATAAATAGTACATCCCTCATAGAAAAATCGAATTGTATGGAAACAACTCATAAAGCTCAAAAAGGCTGACTTACCAAAATATGGCAAACCCCCATAGGTGGCTAAAGCACTTACTAAATCTATCAAGGACATCACGAGTTGGAAAAAGCATGAGTGATTTTTTAAGGAGATGGAAAAAACATGCTAATCCTAGAAAATGGAGAAAAACTAATGGAGGATGGGTTGGAAATAAAAGCTCCCAGTTTCCTAGTTGACTAGATTTTATCTTATCCATAGAAAAGCAGAATAAAGCAGAATCTATTGTAAAGTCCTGTATACTAATTCTGGATGGTCAAAAGGTGGTCAAGATCAACCCAGAATTGGAAATAAATCATTCCTGGGATATAGATGGCATGTATTGACTTAAAGGTGCAAGTGGATGCCAACTAGTTAAGCTAGTGGGTGAATAATTAATCAAATAATGATTAATTATTTTATCCTAAGTTGTGAGTGGGTTTAATATATTCCTACACCCCCCTATAAGTCTGACTTTATGATGGTATGACAAAAAATATGGATGCATATGAATGCATATAGGGCCCAGCAACAAGGCTATGGTTACCCTTTAACAATTATTATGTCCAGAAAAGTGAGGAAAGAGGCAAAACCACATGGGGAAAATCCTCCCTCAAGATAGCACAAGGCACAAAATTTGAAATGTGTCTTCAACATATCTTCATCTTCACTTTAATGAGCTGACTGAACTGCTTTTGGATGAAGGACTTGTTGAAGAAATCATGAACTCCATGATCATGAGTTGAAGTGTAGAACCTGCAAGAAGGAAGAGGAGAGACTCCTTGTATCTCATTAACTGATGAAGTAGGATAATTATCTGAATGCTTCTTGTTGCTGTCAAACTCTGATCTACAAACATAATCTGAAATGGAAAAGAGATATGTGCATACTCCTTCCCAAAGAGTACAAAAAATAAGGCAATTTATTTCACACCCAATTCCCTGAATAGCTGCAAAATTGTGATGTGGATCACATGTCAATATTCCAATCTGATGTAGCACCTGTATAGATTTGATATGAGGCTGATAAAACTCTGATATATCAGAAATATTATCATATGGAACAGCAAGGTCAAAGGCTTCAATGGCTCCATGAGGATATAGGGATAGACTAGGAAAATTATGAGCAACTGGGGAAAACTGATAGGTGTAAAAATATGAATGATGGATGGGCATAAGATCTGAACCATAAGTGTTTAGAACAGATCCAAACATGTTTAATATCAATCCATATATGACTAAGGTCATGGATAACCATCCACTGAAAGTTAGGAAAGACTTCAAATCATGTAAGATAAATATCACTGCATAAGAGACCAATGAGGAATCAACTAGTGAACTTGGGATTTTTATAGTCTTTGGATTATTCAGAGGTATGGTAGATGGTATGGATGGTGGTATTATATGTGTATCAACCTGCAAATATTCTTCTAAATCAGAATCCAAAGGATCACATATAAGCATATCAAAAGACTCATGGGAATACATTGGTAATGAATCCTCTGTATGAAAGGAGGAAAGAATGAGATGTTCACAATATTCAAGAAGGCTCTGAGTATTGATACCAAGAACAAAGGAGGATATTATGAAGCACATGAGATCAAGTAAGGTAAGTGGTATGACACAAATAAGGCTTGATGTGGCTAAGCAAACATCCTGTAAGTCACTGGGTTGTGCACCATCAATGAGAGAGGTATGCAAGAGGTGTAAAGAATCTGGCACATAGATCTTAGAATCTAAGATAGGATATTGAGGGAATAATGAATGGGTTATAGGATCATAATCAATATCAGCAGCATCTCCATATGTTACTTCTTTTTCATCAAAAGTATCACAAGAAGAAAAATCACCTTCAAGAGACACAGAAAAAGATGGCTCTTCAATATTTGCTTCTTCATTGAACTGATATTAAACATGTTTAGATCTAGCAGCAACATGAACTATATGAGAAACTTCTTCATCATGATAAACTTCATCAGAGAATGTAGAGGCCAAGAAATATTGAGAGAGAGAACAAGAGGAGATGCTAGGTTCTCTCTATGCTTCATCTTCAATTTCCTGCAAACCAAAAGCTTTGTCTAAAATTTTCCAAAGCTCAAATGGAAATTCAGCAGAATCTATGAGATGATATATATTTGGAGACATTCCCAAACACATAATTCCATAAGATCTATCACAATTATTTAACCAATCAATCTTCTCTTCATAAGACTCAGGTTCACTCAATGCACCAATGGAGACATCAAAGAGACATTGCCTCTTCAAGTATGCACTCATATTTGGCTTCCAATCAGCATAGTTGAAAGGAGATAGTAGAGGAAATTTTGAATCCATATTGAAGTTTTTGATATTCTCTAAGAGATACTCTCTGCAACCTACAAAACAAACGAGGAGAAAATCTTGTAAGCTAGACAAGCTCTTCTTCAAAGAGGGATAGGAGGCTGGAAGCGCTCCTCAACTCTGTAGAACTTGATAAACCTTGTAGCTCTGATACCATATAGAAATAATAGATCAATGCTATGTGCAATGATTCTAAGAAGAATCATAGGAAATAGATATTGCTACTAAGTATTCTCACAAGCATACACAGGAAAAATAGAGAGAAGAAAAGAGACTGAATCACATGAATGAAGAGATGAATATTGGTGTGTATCCTTCCATTGAATAATTATGAATAATAGTGTACATAAATATTACATCCCTCATAGGAAAATTGAATTGTATGGAAAAAACTCATAAAGCTCAAAAAGGTTGAGTTACCAAAATATAGCAAACCCCCATAGGTGGCTAAAGCACTTACTAAATCTATCAAGGACCTCACGAGTTGGAAAAAGCATGAGTGAGTTTTCAAGGAGATGGAAAAAACATGCTAATCCTAGAAAATGGAGAATTACTAATGGAGGATGGGTTGGAAACAAAAGCTCCCAATTTCCTAGTTCACTAGCTTTTATCTTATCCATAGAAAAGCAGGAAAAGCAGAAAAAGTAGAATAAAGCAGAATCTGCTGTAAAGTCCTGTATACTAATTCTGGATGATCAAAAGGTGGTCAAGATCAACCCATAATTGGAAATAAATCATTCCTAGGATATAGATGGCATTTATTGACTTAAAGGTGCAAGTGGATGCCAACTAATTAAGCTAGTGGGTGAATAATTAATCAAATAATGATTAATTATTTTATCCTAAGTTGTGAGTGGGTTTAATATATTCCTACACCTTCAACAGCTTTGATTGCAAGTGGTAGTGCTCTGTAATGCACATGTGCAAGCCTTCTGTGCCAAAGTTCATTTGGCTCTACTGTGTCATGGACCAAAGCTTATTCTTGATGGCCCTTCAGTTTGTATAAACCTCCTTCTTGTTCTCCAATCACTATTGCATCATCAATAGTATTTCCTCTTGACCACATGAGGACTTGGCCATCTACAAATGCAACCCTCATACCTTTTGCATCAAATGCTGATATGGATAGAAGATTCTTCTGTAGTCCTGATACAAACAAGACATCCTTCAATTTCATAGACTTTCCAGAGTCTATCTTGTAGGAGGATTCACCACTACCTTTTATCGGATATTGGTAGTCATCCCCAAGTTTCACCTTATGGCGTGAATTATGTTCGGATAGTTTCTCAAAGGATTCCTTGAAACCTGTCATGTGTTTGGAAGCCCCACTGTCAATAAGCTAATCTTTTCTTCCATGAGTGACAGTTCCCATGAGAGCGGAGATCAGAACATATTCATCTTCACTTGAAGAGTCTTCACTTTCTTGTTTTACTCTCTTCCTGGGAGGATCATCATCCTCAGCAGTGTGAGCATGATGTCTTCTTTTGGAGTTCTTATTCTTCTTGGATCCATTCTTATTCATGGGACAATTTCTAGCAAAGTGTCCTATTTCATCGCATGTATAACATCTGAGTTTCGATGGATCCCTTCTTACAAGATTGTTTTTCTGATGAGAATGCTTACCTTTCTGATGATGATTTTCCCTTCTTCCTTTCTTGGAGTGTACTGTGAGAGATTGATCTTCACTTCCCATCTTTTCTTCTCGAGCTTCTATCCGAGCTTCTTCTTGAGAACATTCTTCCCACAGTCTATTGAACTTGACCAACTTCTTTCTATAACATATTCCTTGGATGAAAGAATCCCATGACCTAGGGAGGCCATTCAATGTTTTCATCACAATTTTTGCATTCTCCACTTATTCATCTACTTCTCCCAGCTGTTCTTTGATCTGGGAGACCCTTGTGAAGTAAGACTGGATGGTCTCCTCATTCTGGATCTTTACATTCTTCAACTGGTTCCTTAGAGTCATCTTCTGATTTATGTTCTTCCCTTCAAACAGTTTGGTTAGGGCATCAAACATGGCTTTAGGTGTCTTGAGGGAGGACACGTGTGGAATGAGGTGATCCTTGATTGAATCAGCAATGATCCTCTTTTCCATAACCAACTTCTTCTTCTGTAAGGCCTTGGCATCAATTCCCTCTAGAACTAGAACCTCCTCATGGATGTAGGAGTCCAACTCATTTTCTTCCAGGACCAGGGAGATCCTATACTTCCAGGCTCGAAAGTTATCAGCTCCCTCAAGATTTTCATCAAGCTTGGTATGATGAGACATCTTAACTAAGAACCTCAAATGGAAATACAAAAGATTTAGATCTTACCAGGTCAAGATGTCAGATCTGGATTTGGAGCTGAAATCCTGCAGTGCTGGTTCAGGAGTATATTAGGATTTTGATTTTCCAGAGTTCTATCCAACTGAATACTTTGAATTTGATCCCTAACTTTGATTTTGGGGAGGAGATCAATCCAGGCCTGGGCTCACTGAAAAATTCCACTTCTGTGAAAATCCCTAATTTTCGGCAGTAGTGTCGGGTCCAAAATTGAAAAACCTCAAAATTGGATTCTGCTTCGACAGAAAGATGTGCCCTAGGGAGGAGAGTTATTCCACCCTACTTTTGCTAAAAATATATGAAGAGAGATCCACAAAGTAGGAAGCCCTAGTTCCCGCAACTGCACAGTGTCTTCTTCTCAGGTTAGCTCTGATACCATGTTAGATTTTAAACATTAAGCTAGCATTTCATTAGGATCTTTAACTAAGAGAACAACAAGAATAGCAATCAAACACCAGAGATGTTGAACACATTTTTTTTCCTTGGGGAAAACATAAATGGAGAAAACCCCACAACTTCCTCAGAGATAGAATCAGCACCAAAGTGAAACCCAAAAATAGTAAGATGATCTCCCGACAGCAGTAACCTCTTTCTTCCTTGCCCCAGTGTCTTTCTCTTCCTTAGTTATGCGCGACAACTAAGTGTGAGTGATTGTGTGATAAATAGAAAGGCTAGATCTCTATTTATACTAATTCCCAACTTGACTAAACCCAACTAGGGCCGACTTCACTAGGTGAGTCTAATAACCCTAGTTCCCCGAAACTGCGGGGACTTTAACCCTTAGACAATAGGAGAGTTAACCACCTTGACTTGACATGACTTTTTTACATTATAGAAACTTCCTAATAGGAACATCGGGGCATTCAATGACTCAAGTACATTACAAATACATCCTGAAATAAACACCAGGTTAGAATACATAAGAAATACAAGTGAATACATTCCAAAGTTACAATTACATCAACACTCTGAACCCTTGCAATGACCTTCAGTAGTCATTGTTTCTGTCTCCTTCTCATCTTTTGTGAACTTCATCCTGTCCACTTGTGGACTTCTTTCCTAAGCGTTCACCTTCAACAAGTCTCCACACTTGTCTATTATAGCTCAACAGGCTATCTCTCCTTGAGCTTGTCCTTTTAGTATCTTTGGTTCTTCTTCTCTAGAACCTTTTGAGAATCTCCTTTGCTCTTCTTGGCTTCTAGAATTCCACTTCTCTTTTGAGAACATACACTAGTCCTCTCTTATCCAACTTCTATTGGATTTATGGGTTCTGCCACTACTTCCTATTTTCTCTTCTCAAGAACTTCTCTGTTCTTTTCTGCTATAAATGCACATAACCAAATTTAAAATATAAACATTAGTCTGATGATACCTTTAGATTCGGTGTTGTGATCGCAGCCGCACCGTCTTATGAACTTCTGATAATATCCCATATGGCCTAATGTCACCCTGAGTTGCTTCACATTCGTTGGTGGGGGAAAGTTAACAATGAGTGTAATCTTGGATGGATCAACCAGAATCCCTTCCTTGCAGAAAACATGCCCCAACAAAATCCCAAATGGTGCACAGAATATGCATTTCTTTGATTTCAGTGTAATCTGATGTTGTCGACACCGCTCCAACATCAGTCGTAGATTTTCAAGATGATCCTTTACCAACCCATAGACTATCCAATCATCCATGTAAATGACCAAAAACTTATGGATAAATTCCTTGAATGCAAAAACTACAATCCTAGAGAATATCATAGGTGTGCTATTGAGTCCAAATGGCATCATTGTGTACTGAAAGAATCCCCATTTAGTCACAAAGGTTGTCTTATGTCGATCCTCCTTCGCAATATTGATTTTATGATAGCCAAAAAATCCATCCATGAATGAATAGATCTCCTAACCACCTACTCCTTCCAACACTTTGTCAATAAACGGTGTTGGGAACAGATCATGAAGGCATGCGTCCTTAAGCTTCTTGACATCGACACAAATGTGGACCTCTCATGTTTTCTTATCTTACAAAACCATTGGACTGATCCACTCTGATTCTTCAATCGGTTCTATGGTTCCTACGTCCAACATCCTGTCCAGTTTAGCTTTTACTCTTTCTTTGTATCATGGATTCAGGCAATACGGATACTGCTTTACTAGCTTCGCGTCTGGCTTTAGCAGGATTTTCATTTCTCCCAAATCTCCTAGGATACCTTTCATTTCAAAAAAAATTGTCAAGAACAAGTCTTGAAACTCATGCAACAGATTGGTGTTCTTCACCATAGTTTCTTCATCCCAATAGTCTCCAATATTGGAAAGCTTCAGTTCCTCCTTTGTCCCAATGTTGACCTTATCAATCTTCAATGGTTGGTGAATTTTTTCTGTCGGCATCTCTGGTGCTGCAATGTTCTGACTTCCTTCTGATTATGGAATATTGATGTTCCTTGGGTCATCACCATCATCGATTCCTCCTGTAACATTGTAACATTCCATCATCAACTACATCATTGTTACTTCCTGTGGTTCCACATGATAGGAAACTAGAAATATATCCAAAACAAAATCATGTTTGTAGTGTGCTATGGATTACCTTATCATCATCCACAAAACTGAAGGTGTGACTGAAACAAATCGACAAGTCCTCCCATGTCACGATCTCTCTTCGAAGCTCGACTGATACATACCACTGTCGCAGCATTTCATCAAATGTGTGTAAAAAATAATGTACCCACTCATCCTTTGGTTGCAACACCCACATGGTCTGACATACAATCAAATGATCATTGGGATCATTTTCCCCATCATACTTCTCAACTTCATATTTCTCTGTGTCACCAAAACAAACTTCCATTATCTTGCGACACAGCGACCACCCAATGATCGATTTCTTGTGTGTCTCACACCAACATGCTAGAGTGGCCTTCAAGGCCTCGTCCAATGCTAATATCCTCTATGGTTCTGAGACCCTATCTTCAAAGTCAGCAACAAATTCAGGAAGATTAGGAAATCCTTCATATGTCAGTAACTAGATGACCTCTGTTGCAACCCGACATAGCAACTAAGTGATTCTTCCACACTTCTGAATCGATACCTCATGCATTCAATTCTGCCAATTTTCCAGTGCATCGCCAGAATCTGATGATGAAGAGCTAGAGCTTCACCAGCCTAGATCTCTGTCTATAGTGGGATGGAAATAATATTCTGAAATGTTGTATGCATGGTCCCATCCTTCTATAACTTCTTCAACTGGTTCGACATACCTTCTTCCTTCACTTGGACCCATCAGGGCTATGACTCTAATATCGTGGTTCTCGAAAGTAATCACACGCTTCTTGAAGTTAATCACCGCCAAGCTGTCATTATCGCATCCAATACCCAGTAATCCAGGATATGAGCTACCCTCATCGACATTATCGATAACATTGAAGTCTTCATAGCTCCTCAATCCTTCAACTTCCACCATTAGGCGCAGTACTTTCCCAATTGGTGACACTCTGGCCCGATTGGTTGGTCGCAATTGTACAGGGGACCAAACCAACTGTGGTTTCCCCATATTTTCCCATGTATGCTTTGTAAAAAATTTGACATTTGAACCTAGATCCAAAATAACTGCATCCACATCGTAATCCTAGATCTGGACATTCATTCTCATTTCCTTTCCAGTTTTCTTCTTATGCAGGGAATTCACAGCAGATTCATGTCGACCCTTCTCTGGTCGATACAACAGACTTGCAATATCGGTTAGCGCATTAAGATATTTTTCCAGTAGTAGACAACATTCAAAGAAATTTTGCAGTGTACCATGTTGTCACGATGGTCTCACTACCAAATTTGAATAAAAAATAGTTCGCATTTCATAAATAGGAAACTTACCTGGATCTCTTCTCATGGTGTCTCATGCTTCAAAGAACGTATCCCTCACAGTTTTTCTGAGCCTCCAATCCAACTTGTGGGATCGAACCTTTGTCTCCTATTTTTGCACCTCCACAAGACATTGACATCAACAGGTTGAGCCCTAGGTTCCACTAAAATCTTTCGAACTGTTGGTCCTTGGTTTTGATTTGGTGGTGGATTCACCGGTCGATTCGCATTCTAATTCACATTCTGATTTTGGTTTTGTGGTGGCAGAAAAATCTTTGCTTTCCATTTTGTGATCAGTTGCGGACAGTATTTAACTATGTGATCTGTGACGGTATAGTAGGTAAATTGTGACTGTATGTTTGGAAAATTTTGCTGATAATTCCCCAATACTCCACAACTATAGCACTGCACACGTCCATGACCTCATCCTCCTCCTCAACCGAAACCTCCATTTCATCCTCCTCAGAATCCTTTGTGGAAGCCTCCTTGTTGTGGATATTGCGGTTGATTGAACTATTGTTGTTGCGGGGGATTTGGCTGTGGTTGAACATACTACAGGTGAGTATACTATGGCTATTGCAGACCATACTTCATCTGGTTATACTGCGACTACATGGGAGAAAACTACAGTGGTGGTACAAACTGTGGTTGCAGCTGTACAAATTGTGGTTGTACCACATACAGTGGTCGTTGCGGTGGCGGTATTTCTGCTAACCAATTTTCTTCACCCTTCATGTAGTACATATCCATCATTCTATCTTGGAGCAAATAATATGATCGAAAATTCTTGTCTGCGTGACCAACAAATCAACAAAAAGTACAATACAATTTCGTCGACTTGGATACCATCTTTTGAAGATACAAACAATCTTCATGTCATTGTCCATGAACTTGATAGATGTGACACCATGGAAACCCACCTTGAATTAGAGGATTTGGAACTCCTGACAGCAAATAATTTTGAAATTATGGGAATTGATCCTTATGAGGTCCCTCCATGTGACATCGAGTACACCATACTTATTCACGGTGCTCGTTTCCCGTCTTGATATCTTGCAATTGGATCATCAGGTTCGCCAGTTATGATTAGATCTAATTCATGCCAACTCTAGTTTTGCCAACATGTGAACCTTCCAGCTTCATTGAGATCTCTAGCACTTCACTTAGTGTCGCAATATTTTTCTACATCAACGACATCCTGATATGTGGTACTAGCGCAATGATGAACCATTCTTTGTGTTGCACATCTCTCATCTTGAAACTGAATTTTTCCAATAGTGTCTTGAATCATTGATCAAAATCCCAAACTAATTCATTCATATATTGATTGATCTCTTTTAGTTATGTGATATACTACAACTCATACTTAGGTTTCATGAATTCTTCAATCATTCCATTTCTAACCTCTGCCAAAGTCTTCATTGGGTTCCTTGTGGGAACTTGCATAAACTTCATGTACTAGTCCAATGTGAGACGTCAAAAAGTTTCTGCCAATTGACCCTTCTTAATATCCTCATCCATGACTTGCTTTACAGTATAGACTGCTTCGCATAGAAACCAATGTTGTTCAGGATCCTTGGTCACGTTCCCCTGAAACAAAGGTAACTTTACATCATATCCCGCCATCCTGGACCTTCTTCCTATGTTTGTTGATCCACTACTATTAGTGTGTTGATGACACATCGGTAAAATTGGTGTTGACCTGGTGTTTCTTCCTGAATGTGGCACAGAGCACAGAGGTGTAGGTACATTGTTGCTCTTGGTTGGTCTTCCCTCAGGCTCAGGCATAGCCTGGTCGTCTTCTTCGTCATTGTAGGGTCACTTAGTCCCTTGTGATATTATCTCATAGCTTCTTGTTCTGGGCATAGGAGGACTCTCCTCATTCCTATGTCTCTTCTCTTGCTAAAACCTTACCCCACTTTGCAGAACATCACACTCTTCCTCTACTTCCCTCACAGGTTCATCGTAACTCCCATCCATCTAACCCGTATCATTCCATCAAACCCTCGTCTTTGCAATATACGCAACCTATGGACCTTCATATCCGCAACAAAGGTAACTTTACATCATATCCCGCCATCCTGGACCTTCTTCCTATGTTTGTTGATCCACTACTATTAGTGTGTTGATGACACATCGATAAAATTGGTGTTGAGCTGGTGTTTCTTCCTGAATGTGGCACAGAGCACAGAGGTGTAGGTACGTTGTTGCTCTGGGTTGGTCTTCCCTCAGGCTCAGGCATAGCCTGGTCGTCTTCTTCGTCATTGTAGGGTCACTTAGTCCCTTGTGATATTATCTCGTAGCTTCTTGTTCTGGGCATAGGAGGACTCTCCTCATTCCTATGTCTCTTCTCTTGCTGAAATATTACCCCACTTTGCAGAACATCACACTCTTCCTCTACTTCCCTCACAGGTTCGTCGTAACTCCCATCCATCTAACCCATATCATTCCATCAAACCCTCGTCTCTGCAGTATCCGCAACCTCTGCACACTAGATATTTACTCGTCGGAGTTCATATTCAATATACCCTTTTCACATATGAGCATTTTAATCAACCATTTCAAAGATAGTAGAAACCTACCTCTTGCTCATTTGAAGAATTCCCTTTCTGCATCGTTATAAGACTTGACTATGTCGATCGCGAACTCAGTGATGTATCCTTCCAAGATGTTTTCAAGCCACACTTTTCCAGCCCTCTATGCTCTATTGTCTACCTCTTTTATTTGTTGTATCAGCTCTATGGTCCAGCAAGTAGGTTCGCCTCCTTGAAAATTTGTCTTCCGATAGGTCAGTTGCATCAACCACTCGTACAAGATTATCAGAAATTTGGATAAGAAATACTCATGAATATCAGAATAGATATACCTTCCCATCCACTCTTCTATTTTTATTCTAGAACTTGGATTCTCTTCTACTGCAAATTATCTGTCCTTTTGATCGAACCAATCTTGAATCTTCGGTCTCATCAAATGCCACAACATATCCTCCTTCTCCTCGCACTATGGTCCTAGAAACATAATGATTTGTTGACATAGATCTATCGACAAGGGTTCACACTCTGTTGACACCCCTAAATCAGCAATCTCACTGAGCACCGACCCAGACAGGTTTTATCCTATCCAGTAACACCTACGAAGTAGATGAAGTCTCACCCGAGATGTTCGAGGGAGAACTGCTGGAACCAAATTTCCATAGTAAGAAGGATGGTTTTGTGCATATACTATTCAACTATCAACTTCATTCATAGATCTAGGCATGGGTTTCACTATCACTTATGCATATTGTAAACCATTAGATCGCATCAACACATTATATTGCAACATTATCATTAGAGGAAATTTCGGGTCTAAAATGGGCCTTATAAGAAAATGCACCAACAATAAATTTTGTGAGTTGGAATTCAAGAACCAATAGAATTTGAATAAAATGAGTTAATCATAATGGTTGAATTGACATATTTGTCATAAAATAAAACTACTTTTTTTGTTTGTATTTTCGACATATCTCCTTGTGTTTTTACTCAAATTTTGAGCGGGAGAGCTCGTTGGATGGGGCTCGTTGGATGGAGCTTGTTGGATGTCATCATCATGTTTTTTAGGTATTTATTGTTTTTTGGGTAGAGAGGTCCATCAAAATTATGCATTGTGGGTACTCATTGGATGCAGAATTAAATTCTGCATCCAACGAGCTCTCCCGCTCAGAATTTGAGTAAAAACATAGGGAGATATGTCGAAAATACGAACAAAAAAAATAGTTTTTTTCATTCTTCCTCCAAAATTAATAACTATTATTTTATTATTTTCGTTAGGAGGCCCATTTTAGACCTCAAATTTCCTCTAATGGTTTACTTGCAAACTGATCAATTTGCATGACATCATTCAGAATGCGGAGACATCGCTTCATTCATAATTAATGGACATATTGCAGTGTTGATTCATTCAAATCGCATCATTTAACACAGAGAAAACCATGAAGACACAAAACAAAGTATTTTCATCAACATCCACCCATGTCATATTACTTTCACCTCAAAACGGGTTCCTAGAAATCATCTTCACGGTTACGTCAAAACCAAGAATCTATCTTCCTTAGAGGTCAAGAAGATCATATAATCAAGTTCCCAATCCAACATTCATCTATAAATTGGCCTCTTTCCTACTAAATTCCTACTTATATATATACGCATGTGCCTTTTACAAGATGTTCTAATTTACCTTACTCTCTAACTAATTCGGACCAAAAGCTACAAAACTATGGCCAAGTCGACTCTTTGTCGACTTTTCCGCCTTGCACGCCATCGTTGTTCTTGCATGCCATCCTTGTTCTTGCACACCATCCTCGGTCTTGCGCATAATCCTTGGTGTTGCGAAACTTGCTTCATCAAAACCGCCTACCAACACATCCAAGAAAGAAAGAAGCCAAAGTCATACCCTGGTTATACGGCTTTGATGTGTGATCTAGTTGACAAAGAACCAACATGTTTTGAAGAATCAATAAAACGGAAGGAGTGGGATTATGCAATGGTCGAGGAATACCAATCCATTATAAATAATGATGTGTGGGAAGTAGTACCAAGACCAAAATAAAATTCAATGGTATCCTCGAAATGGATCTTCAAAACTAAACACTCAGTAGATGGAAGTATAGAAAAGTATAAGGCAAGATTTGTAGCTCGAGGATTCTCTTAGAAAGAGGGAATCAATTATGAGGAGACCTTTGCACCAGTGGCTAGATACACCTTAATAAGAACCATCCTTGCCTTCGCACCCAATATGAAGTGGAATATACATCAAATGGATGTGAAGACATCATTTCTAAATGGCTTGATTGAAGAAGAGGTATATATTGAACAACCGCAAGGGTTCGAGACTAATGATCAGAAAACTCATGTATGTTCCCTAGAGAAGGCATTGTATGGGATAAATAAAGCACCCAGAGCATGGTATGGTAGGATCAATGGATTTCTGATGAGCTTAGGCTTTACAAAAAGTAAAACAGACTCCAACCTATACTATAAGATTGAGGATGATGCGATTATGATTTTATTGCTATATGTAGATGATCTATTCTTGACAGGAGAATATAACCCTATCATCAAATGTCAGAAGAATCTTGCTACAGAGTTCAAAAATGAAAAACCTTGGAATGATGCGTTACTTTCTAGGTCCTGAAGTATGGAAATAATCAGACAAGATTTTCCTAAACCAAGGAAAATATACTGTAGAAATACTAAAAATATTTGGAATGTTGGATTGTAAATCTATGAATACTCCGATGACAACAAGTTTGAAGCTATTAAATGATGATACTTCGGTAGCAGTTGATTCCACCTTATATAGACATATTATTGGTTCTATGATGTAATTAGCCAATACAAAATCATATATAGGTTTTGTAGTAAACACCTTAAGTTAGTATATGGTGAATCCTAAACACATTCACCTTATCGGGGCAAAACATGTGATGAGGTATCTAAAGGGAAATTTAGACTATGGGCTCAGATATGCATCTAGTGGTGAGATCAAATTACATGGATATGCAGATTCAGATTTGGGAGGAAGTTCCAAAGATAGAAAAAGCACTTCAGGATGTTGTTTTAGTCTGGGATCAGGCATGATCTCTTGGTTCAGTGGAAAGAATACCAGTATTGCACTTAGCACTGCAGAGGATGAATACATTGCAGCATGTTCATCATGTAACGAAGCAATATGGATTCGAAAGATGTTAGCAGGACTATTTAATGTAGAGATAGCTGCTACTGATATCCTCTGTGATAATCAAATTTGTATTAAGATGATGAAAAATCACGTGTTCCATGTTATATTTTTATCATTCAAGCTACCATTATGATATTAGGATATTTAACTGAGAGAATAACATGCACAGCAATAAAACACAAGCACAACACAAGAGATAAGAGACACAAAGAATTTTCCTTGGGGAAACCATAAAGGAGAAAACCCCGCAACTTCCTCAGAGATAGAATCAGCACCAAAGGTAAAACCAAAAAATAGTAAAATGATCTCCTGACAGCAGTAGTCTCTCTCTCTCTCACTGAGAGAGCTTCTCCTCTCTCACTCATGCACCCTAATGAGTGAGTGTGTGTGTCCTAAATAGAGAGACTCACTCTCTATTTATATTCTTCTGTTCACTTGGAACCCACTACATCATGTTGGCCTCACTTAAAAATTACTTACTAGATCTGACATTTCTAAGAGTGTCTAATAACCCTAGTGCCCCACAACTTGTGGGGACTTTGCCTCTTCTAACCAACAAGGAGTTTTATCCTTAATGTAATGGTGGGGACTATTGCCCCGACTAACGATGACTCACCTAGGGTCGACTTCACTAGGATAGTCTAATAACCCTAGGGCCCCACAACTGTGGGGACTTTAACCCTTGACAAATAGGAGGGTTACCCACAATGACTTGACATGACTTTCTCATTATAGAAACTTCCCGGAATAAACATTAGGGTATGACATGAATCAAGTACATTACAATACATCCCAGAATGAACACTGGGTTACAATAGATAATAAATACAAGTGAATACATTTTGAAGTTACAATTACATCAACACTCCCTCTTAACTAGGAAGGTATTCTCTTGACACGATTTATCAGCACAAGTCTTCTTCTCTGTATCATTTGGGTCATCATCAAGTCCTCATCATCTTCAAGTCATATTCATCTAGATCTAGATCATCACTTGATCTGGATCATCATCACTGGATATAGATCATCGCTCGATCTGGATCATCATCATTGGATCTAGATCATCTCTCTATCTGGATCATTATCACTGGATCTAGATCATTACTCGATCTGGATCATCACTGGACATCGTCACTGGATCTGGATCATCACTGGACATTGTCACTGGATCTGGATCATCACTTGATCTACATCATCACTGGACATCGTCACTAGATCTGGATCATCACTCGATCTGGATCATCACTACTAGATCATCATTACTGGATCTGTATCATCACTAGATCTGGATCATCACACCTAGATCATCATCACTGGATCTATATCATCACTCGATCTGGATCATCACGGCTGCTATCTCATGATTCTTCTTGTCACAGGAAGTTCTACAGAGCCAACCCTTTTTCATGCTAGTTGTAGTCCTAGCCTCCATGTAGGTATTCTTCAACACTTATATATGACCTACTCGTCAAAAAGGCATAGCACTCACATCCATCCAAGCGGGAACACATCCTACCACAATAATGGAGGGTCTCTGTACTTCCATCCAAGCTGGAACACATCCTACCACAATGATGGAAGATCTCTACACTTACATTCATCCAGGATGGAACACATCCTACCACAATGATGAAAGGGATTTGCACTTACATTCATCTAGGTGGGAACACAACCTACCATAACGATGAAAGGGCTCTGCACTTACATTCATCTAGGCTGGAACACATCCTACCACAATGATGGAAGGGCTCTACACTTACATCCATCCAGGTTGGAACACATCCTACCACAATGATGGAAGGGCTCTGCACTTACATTCATCTAGGATAGAACACATCCTACCACAATGATAAAAGGGCTCTGCACTTACATTCATCTAGGCTAGAACACATCCTACCACAATGATGAAAGGGCTCTGCACTTACATCCATCTAGGATGGAACACATCCTACCACAATGATGGAAGGTCTTGCACTCATATCCGATCTTGTAGGAACCAATCCTATAGTCATATTAGAATGGCCCCTAGTCCTCTACTGAGCTACCTGGTAACTGACCAGGTGCCTCCATTCTCCTAGAGAATGGTAGTTGTCCTTACATCCAACCTACTCATCGAAATGGCCAACACTCACATCTGACATGGGAGGAACCTAATCCTTTATCCATGATAGAATGGTTCAGCCCTTACATCTGATCAAGTGGGAACACATCCCTCTATCACATCAGAATGGCTTCTTAGTACTAGACTAAGTTTTCCTGGTAACTGACTAGGTACCTCCATTCCTAGAATGGCAGTTGCCCTTACATTTTTCCTACTCGACAGAATGGCCAGCACTCATATCTGACATGGAAGGAACCAATCCTCTCACCATGACAGAATGGCTCAACCCTTACATCTGACCATGGAAGGAACCAGTCCTCTCACCATGTCAGAATGGATATGGACATCAGCACTCATAACTAACATGGAAGGAACCAATCCTCTCACCATGATAGAATGGCTCAGCCATTACATCTGACCATGGAAGGAACCAATCCTCTCACCATGTTAGAATGGCTATGGGACTCATCACTTTCCCTTGGAGGAAACCTCTATCTGGAGAACACCAAGCTTCTCCCTGAAGTACTTGAACTTCAATCTAGCCAATGGCTTCATCAATACATCAGCTATCTGTTCCTTTGTTGCAACATACTGGAGCTTCACTGCTCCCCTCTGCACCATATCCCTGACATAGTGATACTTGATCTTGATATGCTTTGACTTGTCATGGAACACTGGATTCTCTGACAACTTCACGCAACTCTGGTTGTCACAATGTATACAAGTAGCATCCAACTAGAGATCAATTAAATCAGATAGTAGCTTTCTCAGCCATACTGCCTCACAACTAGCTGAACAAGCTACGACATACTCTGCTTCAGCTGTACTTAATGCCACATAGGATTGCTTCCTACTAAACTAGGATATCACACCTGATCCCATACTGAAGCAACACCCTGAAGTGCTCTTCCTATCGATGGCACTGCCTACCCAATCTAAATCAACATAACCCTCCAGGTTAATCTTCTAATTCGAATCGCACTTGAGCCCATAATCAACTATACCCTTCAGGTACCTCACTATATGCTTTGCAACCATCGAGTGAACATGTCTCAATGTGTTCACAGCAAAGCAAATATCTGATCTCATATTTGTCGGGTACATCAAGGAACAAATCATCTGATGATACATCATGGCATCAATCGTATCTAATGAAGAAACACTCAATAGCTTCAGCTTCGATGCCATAGGTGTGGTCATGCAGTCCATCATCCTGGACCTATTCAAGATCTCTACTGCATACTTCCTTTGTCCACACCTCCACACCTAGAAAATAGTGCATTGACACATAACAGGAGCATCACTGGTCTTCCGCCTTCAACCTTGAAGCAAAGGTTGGAATCCACTTTATTCTCAGTAAAGCCTAGAGTCATCAGTAATCTATCCATCCTATCGTACCATGTCGAACCTTATGTTTTCTATAGTCACTCCCTCTGAAACGAAGCATCATACTCCCTCTGTCTTTTGTACTCTATGTACTGAAACATTCTGTACCGGAGTGACAAGTAGCTTCCTATGCTACTAGTATTCTATGTATCCATCTAGTGTATAGAATTTCATCTTCAACCTTGTATAAAAGGTTAAGATCTTCATCAATCTCATCATGTATGTGTTTTAATTCTTACTAGCTACAAATGTCTCTTCGTAGTCTATGCCTTCTTTTCGTGAGAAGCCTCGTGCTACGAATCTTGCTTTGTATCCCACGATGTTTCCATCTATTGCATGATGGAATTACGAAATTCTCTTCAGGTCTTGATACTGCATCCTAGACATCATTCTTCTTGAACTGGTCTTCTTGGTTACTTCTTCATAGCTGGAAGGTTCTGCATCAATGATGTCATTGCATTCGTCATATTATTCTTCAACTTGAACTGTCGTCACTTGTTCTTCGGAACATGTTTCATCCTTCTTTGCTTGTAGGTCATTATGTATGCGATCTTTCCTACAAGTCAAATGCATTTGTAAGGTTAGAAACATTTCATAAGGAATATTCATATTGGAAAATTCTTATGCATAAATATATGATCATGCAACTATTTTAGCCAATACAACATTCATCCATATCTCACGAAAACTTTTCTAGATGCCTTCCATCTCTACCAGGACAACATTGAGATTGTGCACTAATCCAATATGTCAGCAAAGAGGTTTCATTCTAGATAAGTATCAATGGAGATTTGTATAGCACCATGAGCTACTTACCCATCACATGCATATTAGTAGTATATTGTCATTAATGCAAACATTCTATCATGCATAATACATCAACTGAATATAAATAATTGCATAACAAAACCAATATCATGAAATGACAATTGAATACTTATCTTTATTTGTTTCATGGGTAGACTTCTTCTTGATCCTTCCACTTCATCATCTTCTTCATTCATGACTTCATCATTTCTTATCCAAGCTCTCAAGATCGATAAGAGGTTCTTCAAGAATCGAGTCCCTCATATTCCTCATCGCTTGAGGGATCTTCTTTCGATGGTGAGAGCTTGTTCTTCAATTGCTCCCATCTTCTCTTCTCTTCTTATGAGTTGAGCTTCTTCTTCTTCCTAGATTCTGCTGAAAGTAATCACTTCCTTCTGGCACACATTCCTTGAATGAATGAATCCCATGATCCTAGGAGGCCATTCAAGGTGGACATCACCACTACTGCATTCTTCGCTTCTTCTTTTACCACTACAAGTTCTTCTTTGATTTGAGAGACCTTTGTAAAGTATGACTGCATGGTCTCTGCATTCTGGATCTTCACATTCTTCAACTGGTTTCTTAAGGTCATATTCTGATTTTTGTTCTTCCCTTCAAATATCTTGGTCAATGAATCAAACATATTTGGTGTCTTTAAGGAAGACACTTCTAGTACAAGTTGATTCATGACTGAATCAGCAATGATATTCTTGGCCTTGACCAAGTTCTTCTTCTGTAAGGCTTCTAGCCTCATCTCCCTCTGGAACTAGAACCTCTATACTCATGTAGGTGTCCAATCCATTTTCTTCAAAGAGATCATATACTTCCAGGCTTGGAAGCTGTCAACTTCTCCAAGATTTTCATCAAGCTGATGTGATAGATCACTTTGAAATGAGAACCTTAAATGAAAATAGCGAAATATTAGATCTTACCGTTTTAAGGTGTCCGTCCTGGTTCCGGTGCTGGCTGATCTAGGGTTTGTCACAGAAACCCTAATTTTCAAAACTTGGAATATTCTATATCTGATTGGATAGAAATATATATCTCTTCACATGGATCTTTCTAATGTACTCCTTTTCTGAAAATAGTGGAGGGAAGCTCCCGGAACAGGAAGCCCTAGTTTTCCACTTTCTTCTGTAGAAATGTCTTTTACTATTTCTGAGGTATCTCTGAAATTAATTCTCATCAGTGTCTAAAATTTCTCACTGAGGTAGCCTCACATTTTCTTGTTCCAACACCATAGTTTTCATTAGAATTAGGTTCACCAATTGGGACTTATGGTCCTTTTCCCAAGGTGACATGTTACAATATTGTTTAGAACAACAAAGTTGTACGGACTTCCATGTGTCACTGGTTCATCTTATAAGTATGAATCTTGGACCACAGAAATTATAGTCCGTTCCCTTTCTATAACAGCTTCATAATTCTCATTTGGACCTATGTATCCCAATATATAGCAATTCTCCCCAGGTGTCCTGTTTAGGGATGGATTCTGGAAGAGGCTGGAGCCCTAACTTGGAGGGATCATATCACCAAGAATATAGTGAATCTGAGGCTGAATTTTGGATACATTGTAAATAGGGATTTTATATTTCGCCTCTGTAATTTTCAGCACCTGAATTAGTGCCATTATTGGAATATAGCGAATGTACCAAAACTTAGCATTTTTTGGTATTTAGGGTTTTTCTAGCTCGGGGTCAAACTAGGGTTTGACTTTCCCGGAGTTTCACCCAACCAATAAACTTGATCCAGGTCTCTAAATTTTGGTTTTGATGAGGAGATAAATCCTATTCTAAGCTAACTCAAAAATTCCTCTTCTGTAGAAAGCCCTATTTTCCGCACCAAAAACTGAAAATGCTTGGAATCGAATTCCGCTTCGACAGAAAGATGCGCCCTTCATTAGAGAGTCAGCCTAGCATACTTTTGCTGATGGATTGTGGAGAGAGACCCAAAACATAAGAATCCCTATATTCTGTAGCTGCACAATGTCTTCTTCTCAAGTTAGCTCTGATACCATGTTAGATTTTTATCATTCAAGCTACCATTATGATCTTAGGATATTTAACTGAGACAATAACATGCACAGTAATAAAACACAAGCACAACACAAGAGACAAGAGACACAAAGAATTTTCCTTCGGGAAACCATAAAGGAGAAAACCCCACAACTTCCTCAGAGATAGAATCAGCACCAAAGGTGAAACTGAAAAATAGTAAGATGATCTCCCAACAGCAGCAGTCTCTCTCTCTCACACTGAGAGAGCTTCTCCTCTCTCACTCATGCACCCCAATGAGTGAGTGTGTGTGTCCTAAATAGAGAGACTCAATCTCTATTTATATTCTTCCATTCACTTGGAACCCACTCCATCATGTCAACCTCACTTAACAATTACTTACTACAACCAACATTTCTAGGAGTGTCTAATAACCCTGGTTCCCCACAACTTGTGGGGACTTTGCCTCCTCCAACCAACAAGGAGGTCTATCCTTAACACAATGGTGGGGACTATTTCCCTAACTTACAATGAATCACCTAGGGTCGACTTCACTAGGATAGTATAATAACCCTAGGGCCCCACAATTGTGGGGAATTTAACCCTTAACCAATAGGAGGGTTACCCACAATGACTTGACATGACTTTCTCATTATAGAAACTTCCCGGAATAAACATCGGGGTATGACATGACTCAAGTACATTACAATACATCCTGGAATGAACATAGGGTTACAATAGATAAGAAATACAAGTGAATACATTCCGAAGTTACAATTACATCAACATTCCATGATAAGACAAAGCACACTAAAATCATATATCATTTCATCCAGGATATGGTTCAAAAGGGAGATGTTAAGGTCAAGTATGTTCCTACAGAGGAACAAGTTACATATGTATTAACTAAGCCTCTGGCTCGTGTAAAGTTTGAATAATTTTGAGACAAGCTTGGCATAGTCTGAAAGGACCTCTCTTGTAAGAGGGAGTGACAACAGATGGATAATGGATGCAATGGTGAGTAGCTCAGACTAGAGGAGGGTAAGTCTAGCTAGGATATTTTGGCCCGAAAGGGTTAATAAGTCAGATAAGTCCTATTGATCATAGGGGGATTAGTATGTCTTGCTAGGATTGTTTGTACCAAAAGGGTTAGTAAGCTAGAAAAGGTTTGTTTGGTCCCCAGGGATATCCATTTGTCTAACTATGCTTGTTTGTCTCGAAAGAGTTAGTAAGTTAGACAAAATTCCCGGATGGATCTACTAGAGAACTCACCGTGATGTTGCTCCGAGATGTTGAAGGGAAAGATGTATCCTCAGTATTGCAATACTGTTGATTGTTGAGATGATTGCTTCAGTACTATTATATAGATCATTGTTGATGATGTTTGATGAGATGTTTTAATGATTGTTGAGACGATTGTTGTAGTATTGTCATACTGATGATTGTTGAGATGTTTGTTGAGACGATTGTTGCAGTATTGTTATACTGATTATTGCTGAGATGTTTGTTGGGATGATTGGTTCAGTATTGTTGTACTGATGATTGCTGAGATGGTTGATGAGATGGTTGTTTTAGTATTGTTGTGATTTGTTGAGATGTCTATTTGTTTCAGTATTGATGATTGTTAAGTTGATTGATTGAGTTAGTACGAGTGTTGTTACACTAATGATTGTTGATGAATTTTTTTCAGTATTCCTATACTGATGATGAGGTTGATGTTCCAGCATCTCTATGTTGGTAATGCAGATGATGATCTAGAATTAAATGTTGTTTGATTTTAGCAATAACATGCTAATGAGATTGTTGTTGATGTTTTAGTATTCATATACGAATGTTGCAAATGATGAAGTTACAGATGATGTCTCAATATCCACATACTGATACTATAAGAAGATGATTCTTAAGATGATGATCCAGTATCTACATCGAAGATTATCCAGAAGATGATCCAGTTTTCATACACAGACAAGATAGACGATGACTTAGTATTTATATGCTGATGCTTTAAGAAGAAGACCCAGAAGATGATTCAGTATTCACATACTAATGCTACAAAAGATAATTCAGAAGATGATAGAAGATACCTGTTATACCCAAATCCTATCACCAACATGTGATGAAATCCTTAACACCTATGTTTGCCCTAAATCCCAAACTTGGAGTGGAAACATGCTCTGGATGTCAATTCTACATAAAAAAAACCTAGCACCGCTTTTTCCCTTTAGTTGATGAGCGGTACCTTGTTCAGCACCGCCTGAGTCCTGTTATAGAGAAGTGGTGCCACCATGTATGTGCTTTTCTCTTGAAGCAGTTCTTACCTACACCGCTCTGTCATAAAGGTATATAAGCGGTACCCTTGCTAAAATTCAAAAAAAAGAGGATTCTCGAGGTTTCTAGAACATGAGCCTCGTGTCCTCCCTTATCCCTATCAATGTGGGTTGGTTGGATTCAAGATCCCTCTTAGTAGGATCTTATAGCCACCTCACCCATAATTCTCTCAACCATACCTATCTATTTGAGTCTTATAAATACAAGCTCACATCCATGGTTGAAGGGGAGAACTGAATGCTAATGTTATGCTGTTGAATTAACTATCTAGCCCAATCCATTGGAGAGCACAAGAGAGCAAGTTGGAGCTATCGGGGATGAGGTTTTTGTCTTGTGGAGGAGTTTGTCAACACTAAGGCAATGGTTGTAAGCTTCTTCATTGATTTCTTAATGCAAAGCTGATTTCTGTCCCACATATCTGTTGTACTGATCATGTATATGTTACTAGATTCCTTAGTCACTAGTATAGATGTGTAAATGATGTTCGGGTAGCTTTGATGTTCTTGTTTGTTTGACATGTTCTGCAGGTACATAGGTTCGTCATCAAAGCATTATTCCAGGTGTTTACAACATTCAGGGAAGGTTTTCACCCTTTGTCATTCACTTATTTGTTCTGGATCTGAACCATTCAGACCAAAGGAACAGCTTATGTCCATAGAAGGTGCAATATTCTTGACAACAAATCTAGCGACTCCACTGGGGATTAGATCCGTCTTGTTCATCCTCAGTTTCTGAAATACTCTTGTACGAATCCAAGCTCCATCCTCCTATCTTTGCAGTCAGATCTAAATCTGATCTACTGAAAGTTTTGGTTTGAAACCTTTAGATCTCTTCAGATCTGAGCCACCCTAACTTTCTGTGCTCTATATTGATGTTCATTCATCAGTTTTTATGATTTTTTTGACATTTCTAACTTGATTTTTCGTTTTCCTATTGTTCTGGGTGATTGCAGAGAACCGTGCATGTGCCTTTGGAAAGAAGCGGTGCCATCGCCTGATTCCAGTGAGCAGTAGGCGGTGCCACCTCTTGAGTCCAGTGAGAAAGGAGTGGTTCTGCCTCAAAACCGCCTGTCAGCAGCTTCATATGCACGGTGCCAGGTAGTCCTAGTTCCAAACTTTCTATTTTGATTTTTGTGTGTTTTTGGTTTTTTTTTTATGAAAATGAAGTGTATTTTTTTTTAAAAATGCTCCCTCACGGCCGGGAGGGGCCATGAATTGTATATTCTGTAGTCGCTTTGATTGTTATATTCCCTCTGCTTTCAAAGAGAGTTTATGTTTCTTGCATTGGATTTTACATTATTTTCTTTTCTTAAAACCTCTTGCTCTTTTTTGTAGATATTATTCATTGGAATCGGGAAATATACATTTCATTTTCTTATGTGTGCTTTGGTTTGTTTTGGACTTGGAATGCATGAGTGATCCATGTTGTTTTGAGTCTTTCTTTGCTTGGGGTGATTCTTGTTTCCTTTTGCATGCTGATTTTTCATTGCTTGATAGGAAATCTTGGTTCTTCATTCCCTTGTCTGTTTCAAATAGAAGTTTTAGTTTTCTCTCTCCTTTGCTTTATTCGCAAGCATGTTGAACAATTTTATTCTTGTTTTGTGTGTGATTGTTTGAAATTATAGATCTTACTTTCATTAAGAAGAAATATTTGTTTTCAGCTTCGCGTACATTAGAATTAGTTTTGTTTGGAAACGTTAGTGAAATCATCTTTCCATTAAGTTTTTATGCATCTTTTTCAAGCATGAAAAAGATAGGAAACATTTTTTGTTTATTTATGTTTGATGTTCTCTAGATCTCTTTCCTATTTTCTTTGAAGATTGTTTGGGGTGCATTGATATTTCACTTTTCGTTTGAAAAAATAGAATTGCATCTGCAATTGGCTGTACATTTTTGGGAAGAAAAGTAAATCTCTCTCCCTTTCTTAAGTAGAAATTCATTGAAGAGGAAAAATTGCATTATCATATAGATCAGTATGCATCTTTTTTAAATTCAAGTTTTCACTCCATGGTTCCACCTAAACGCACAAGATAAAATTAACGGTAGTACTAAGTTAAAACTTTTAGCAATTTGAGTGATAAGTTAGAGACGTGTTTGGGCATCGTTAAGCGTAGGAGCTATCGTTACTTGTCCACACTACATCTTGGGACTTGCGCAGTTCTTCCACATACCGTCGGTATATTGAACGACCTTTCACATACCATTGAGGTATATAGAAAGGTACTTCACATACTCGATTGTATATAGGAAGGCCCCTTATGAATGGTTGTGCATTAGACAACACTACTACCGATTTGAGCTCCCATGTACCTAGCGTATATCGGGAGACCCTTTTTAGGAATCCTCAAACCATGTGAGTTAACCTTTTGGCTGTCTTGGCTTTACGGGTGAAGCTTGTAAAGTCTTGATAATCCTATGAGGTTCCTGACTCGTATCCACTCCTTTCACATGTTTTCTTGTTGCTTTTATTTTGAGTAGTGCTTGCTTGTGCATGGTAGTTAGGGGGTTTTTAGAGAGTTTAGAGATGGCATCCCAATCTGGGACTACCACTCAAGAGGTCCATTTCCAAGGTGTACCTTTTGTATTTCCTCCAAGTGAAGGTATTGGTACTCCCTTTATTGCCACTCTAAATCTTCCTGGGTTAACTATAGGATTACCGGTTTGGCTGTTTAATTCAGTCATTCCTATTACACCTAATGTCTCAAATTTCACCTCTCCTCTAGGAGAGGATCGACCTCAACCTAATCCTCTTCCTTCCCCGTCGATAGTGGCTTCATCCCTTTCTTCTTCTTCGCTTGACCAAATATCTATGGTCAGTAGTGATGTCGATAAGAAGAAGAAGAAAGGGAAGGGTAAAAAGAAGAAAGATAAGAAAGAGAAAAAATAGAAACCATCTACTCTTGATGGTACTCATTCTAAGAGAACACTCGAAAAACCCAAGTTCCCTTGTAAGATTTGCAAGGAGGACCACCTTCTTAAGGAGTGTCCCAGTCTCTCCCGTGTACAAGAAGAGTGGTCTAAAAGGTCCAAACCATCTGTGTCATCAACCTCTGATTATCATGTTGACGATACTCCGTCAACTAGTGACCCATTGGTAAAAGGTCATAACGTTAAAGTCTTGTATCCTTGTTTGATATGCAAGGCTATGCATCATGCTTTTCTTTGTCCAAGAATGGATGAAGCTTCGCATTGGTTGGAAAATATTACTGATCATCAACAGGTGATTCCAACAATTGATAGTAATTTATCCCTCGATTCCTCACTGGTTGACCAAGTGATCAATTCAGTTTCATCTATAATTGATCCCACTCTTCCTTCTAAGAGTGAAGTGGTAGAGTCGATGTCATTTCCTCTTGATCCCGCTCTTTCATCAGAGAGTGTTAAGACTGAAGTAGTCTCTTTGACTAAATCTTCGTCTTGTTCTTCTCTTCCAGTAGAGAATCAACTGAATCCTACTGAAGTTTTTATGCTTCATTCTGATTGTTCTCGACAAGATGAAATTTTGTCTATTTCAACAGAACCCTCTCTGAGTAGTGAGGTTATTTCCTTTGACTGAAGTAACCTAATAGAGTCTCATATTCATTCAAGTGTTCCTTTCCAAATAGTTATGAATGTCACTGCTAGGCGGATACTTCTCACTATTGTTGACGAAGGGGCTTCTGTTAGTATTCTATCCTCAACTGCTTGGCAAGCTTTAGGTTCTCCTCAGCTTGTTCCAGCCACTGATCAGATACTGGCTTTTAATAGAATACCTACTGCACCTTTAGGGACCCTTCCTTATTTTCCTATTACATTAGGAGGGAAAATGTTGTACAAGATAATTCACCTAATAACCTAGGTCTGGGGGGTTACCAACATACTCATTACTTGCAGACAGTTTGACTCTAAAAGCACAAAATAGGAAATAGGAAAGTAGAAGGACTTACTTGTATTATGCGAAGGCTAATCCTTGCTATCTTCTCCCTCTCTGATCCACTTCCAAAGTCTCCAGGATAGTTCCTCCTTCACCTGTTAATAAACACTCTTCCAGATACCAAATGATTCATATATATAGATGCAGGTTAGGCAAATCATATATCATATTGAAATGTAAACATTTACCAATCTACAAGATATGAAACACATATGGAAGAAGTAATACCTTTATTAACAGTAATAGAAAGAGTTTAGGTTACAACCCAATGTCTGAACAAGGACTCCTCTGTCACCAAAGGACTCTGAGTTTCTCTGCTCCAAAGATTTCTGTAGACAATCCACCAGCATAACTTTGCTCTCCAAGTATGACCCCCAACACCCTTCCCAAGGCCTCTATTTATATGGATGAAATGAGGCAGTTCTTGAAGGTTAGGGAGGTTGTGGCAGTTAAAAAGATTAAGTTAAATAAGTAAACTAATCTTCCATTAGCGTGAGGTTTTATGTTTTAATGTTGAGGAAACCATTCGCGGGTCTGTAGTAGAGCAACCCGCGAATGATTCGTGACTATATAGAAGAGCAACCCATGAATACAAGGATTCGTGACTTGATGTATAGGAGACTCGCGAATGATGCGCGAGTTGTCAATATAGAGAGTCGTGAATACAACTCAACATGGCAAAGTGGCAAAGTAACCAGCTGGGTATATAGGGAATGTACTTCATCATAAGCCAAGGTATAGTGAATATGGGCAACCTCAATCCATACGTGTCCTTTTGTGTGCCGACATGAGGGATATCAGCACTTGGACGGAGAGGTACCATTCAGGTGTATAACAGACGCCCCCTAATATGTGAGGTCAGAGGGGAACGATGGCCAAAATACATTATAATATTTAACTCAGGAGAAAACTCAGAAATCCAGTGGAGCAGAAGGAGTACCTGAAACAAATACATAGTAAATGTCATATAAAAAATTACATCTGAGGATGCTATGTTCAATTTACTGGAACACTAGCTCCTTTACAATATTTGAGTACATCATATGATACGGGTAAAAACCACGTATTTACAAAGGTGGATCGAAGCCACAATACAATAATGATGAGTCTTCAAAGATCTGGAAGCTCGATATAGAAATAGAACATAGTATTGCGCAACTTAGTTCATGAGTGTGGAACTAAGGTCTTCATAAAAGATCCCAAAGAACCAGTACAATCCAAGCCATGTGAATAAGGGTAAGCTGAAGTCGAACATGGAAAGAATTCAACAGTTTGTCAACCAATAAGTGATAATTGACAACTGAAGCAAAGGAGTTCACCAATGATGAAAGTGAATCCAGAGGTACTATCGTCAAAACTCTAGGTTGTCGTCATCAAGAGGTGCTAAAACGGAACCATACTGTGATAAGGAAAGCAATGGATCCTCCAACAGGTCACAAGAGTGACTAGGAACTGGGTAAAAGAAGGGAGACACAAGTAAATGGATAACAGATATAACAGTAATAGGATCAGGTGATAGATCAGACATTAGGTATAATCCTTGAACAGTGAGCACGACACAGAGATGAACCAAGGTAGCATACAACGGATAGATAGAACAACTAGACTTATATGTCATGTAGGAGACATGAGCAGATTCCCCAGGTATAATGGACAAGAGGAGGATTCAAGACTCAAAGTGATAGCTGAACACAAGTGTATACTGAAACATGGATATCGGAAAGCAAAGAGTTCTATGTTCAAGGATGACAAGCTGCCATTACTGAAAACAAGAGAAAACTTCTTCCTTACCTTCCCTGTTAAGTTTTAACAAGTCCAGGAAAGTAAACTCGGTTCCCTCTTCATTTTTTAACAAGCTTGAAGAGATGGGAAAATAATGCTTGATACACTGATCCGTGGATTTAATGAGCCTGAACTAGTACATGCTCATGCGGTATTTTCACGTTTAGAGAGTCTGAAAATGCCAAAGAAGACTCCAGGGGGGTCCTTTTTCGTCCAATTTAGTCTCTTGAGGTCGAAAAAGTATAAAACAAACCACAGAAGAACTCTCTTAACTTCCTAAGAAGAAAAGGTGAACCTTTTTTGTACTTAGTCGGGAAGGTCCGAAAAAGGTTAAATTACCACCTACCCAACGCTCCTTCCAAAACAGCATAAAATAGCTTGAGTTTTACGAGTGTGAAGGAAAGCAAGATCACTTGGAAAGATCCATTTGGTTACGAGAAATGGGGCTTACAACAATAAACTCGTTGCTTTGTTCTTTAGTGTTTAACAAGCATGACAAAGACACAAAGTACACTCGGAATCTTTTTCATGTTTGGGTCCAGAGCACGAAAAAGAGAAAACTAAGCTCAAACCGGGTGTTCCTTTTCCGTAAATTTAGTTCCTCAGGCCCAGAAAAGTGATAAACCTATACCTAAGAATACTCTTCTCAATTCCGAAGAAAAGAGAGTGATCCTTTCTCGTATTATTCCACATGGTCCGAGAAAGAGATAACCTACCACCAATGCAGATGCCCGTTCACATATTCTTAACAAGCTTGAACGGACGAGATAACTCGGCAGTCAGGTCTATTTTGAAGGAGTCAGACCTGGCCCTAAAGAAACTCCATAAAGGCGGGGAGTTCTATAAAGGGATAGCTTGTAAAAAGAGATTCATAAGAAGCTCTATTTGGCATGAAAAATAGCTATGAGGAAACCCCTGGGCCTGAAACAATGACGAAAATGAGTATCAAGGGATGGCAATGGCATATAAGAATGATACTCATGAAAAGGGATCCTAGCCACGGAAGAACAATGGTAGAGACAAGGGACTAATGGCTTAAAATACCATAGTCCGTGGCAAAAAATGTTGAATACTAAGGTGAATGTGGAGTGATAAGATGCCAACAAGTGTTGGAATGAGCAAAAACCACCCTATAGAAGCATCAACACTTTGTAAAAGTAGATAAACCTGTTCCAAGGCACAAAAGGGGTAATATTAGTCAATTGACATTTCAAACTATAGAGAAAGACCCACTTTACGAAATATTTTTCTTATTAATAGTTTGAAAATCAAATCATTTCTTACCATTTGTACTTTTTGAACCAAAAAGGAAAGTTTACCCTCTATCTTTGATCGCTTGCCGTGGACAATTGGACCGTCGGAATTCAGATCCGTCAGCTACAGGTAACTCTACACCCTGAGCTCTTCATTTTCATCCAAACAAATTTTAAAATTGATGGTCAATTCAGTTTATTTCATCTACATAAAAGATGGCCAAATGTATTCGCGGGTTGCTACGCATGAAAGCCGTGAATACGCGTTTCATATGTGAGTTGCTGCATAGGAAAGTCGCAAATGACTCGCGACTTGTCCCAATGGATAGTCGTGCATGCTGCGCAATAGATAAAAGCTTTAAAAATGGTCAAAATTTTTAAATTTTTATGGTGAAATACTGAATTAAACTATGTTTATTTGTCAGGGAAAACATGGTGCTGGAGTGGAGGGAGAGGGAACATGAGATGATGGACCAAGTAGCTCTCCAAAGCCTGCCTACCATCCAAGCATTGCGGAATAATGGGCTGCTCAAGTTCTTTTGCACATCACCTATGCGGGCCAATGTCCGCATATTAGAGTTCTTGGTCGATTATTGGGACCATGACCTGGGGATGTTCAATATCCAGGGTGAGACTTTGGAGCTTACCACACAGGACATCTACTTCATAACCGGGTTATCACATCGGGGAGCACCAGTCAACCTGGACGGCACTGGCAGGGGTGGGGACCCCTTGAGTATCCAAAACTATGTCGATGTATTCTGCAGGCCAGGTACTCAAAAGAAAGGCAGCAGCGTTCTCATTGCAGATATTCAGGATCTTACATTACAGGTATTGGCCAGTACTATAGTGAGACTTTCAAGGTCAGCAGGATTACACATGGCCACCAGGACTCAGATGAGAGTGGCGGTGGACTGCTTTAGAGGCACACTCTTTGATTGGTGTACAGGGATTGCCCCCATCATGAGGAGGCAATTATCCGACTGTAGGAGGGGGAGACAGAAGAACTTTGGCTATGCTAGTATATTGGTAGCGTTCTTCTTTGAGAGGGTGCCAGCTATGAGCCCTGCGATACCCTTACAGGTCCATCATCCACGGCAGCCGAGGCTGAGCCGGTGGGGAGATATCTTCCTCCGTCAAGGAGGAGGAGATGTAGTACAGAGCATGTATGATGATGATTTCTATTCATGATGGGAACAGCAGGTGCCGGCAGTGGAGCAGTTTCCATACGCCAGGCTAGATTTCTGAGGTGATCCCGACCTAGTCCTACCTCCAGGAGGAGCATGGGGAGAGATGGGTAAGTCATTTTTTATTTTTTATCATTATCAAATTTTTATGGATTTTCAAATGATAGGATATATACATACGCACCAGTCTAAACCCACTTTATGTGTCAAAATGCAAATATTGGACCGGTTCGCCCTGTGGGGCACCCACGTACTTTCGTACGTCCTGTTGTAGGGGGAGACCCAGGATTGATCACAGTACTCGAGGCGAAGCTAGGCAGGCTGACTGAGCGAGTACCTACGATACGGATAGAGCATCTCCCTGTAGCTATGCAGGAGTCCGTAGTTGGGGTTCCACCAGCCTGGCTACGTCTTTTCAGATGGGTAGCCAGAGCAGTATGTGTATATAGAGATGCAGTGGAGGCTGTCGAAGCCAAAGAGGCTGAGGAAGCCAGGGGGCAAAAAGAGATCACGGGGACCAAGGAGGTCCCAGTGGCCATGGCAGGCAGTCTTAGTGCTAGGGCATTTTGATGGATGTTGATCCACTTTTTGTATATTTTGTACATGATGGGATCTACAGATCAGACTTGACCTACCTATGACAGATATTTACATATATATATATATTTTTGTTTGGTTGTAAGCTTATTTACAAATGTTTCTTATGTATTTGCTGTATATTTTATGGAATGTGTGTGAGATTCCAGTCCAAAATATAATTAGCATATGCATCAGTTAATGAATTTTGGTTTTGTGGAATGTGATTAAAAGTAATAACTTCAAAATGTCTTTCCAGTAAACGTATTTGCATGAACTGACGTAACAATGTAGGATTACGCACCTGGTAAGCTCAATTGAGCTGGGAAACAACCAACTGAGAATCCAAACGGACTTCAAGCTGGGTGATGCCTCATGACAAGGCATCCCATAGGAGCTCAATTACAGCCCTATACTCAGCAACATTATTGGAAGCAGGACCTAGAAAAGCGCCACCCGCGGCAACAAGCTATCCTGAGGGGGAGTAGATAACCCATGCTGCCGAAGCCAGGTTACAAGTGTGACGACTGGCGCCATCAGCAAAACCTACATACATCTCGGAAGACATCTG
>LPNX011049953.1:0-12156 GCA_001517045.1 Pseudotsuga menziesii
TTTGAAAACACAATTATAAAAACATACATTTATTAAATTTGAAAACAAAATTATAAAAATATACATTCACAAAATTTTATAAATTTATAAAAAAAAAAAAAAAATTCCATTTAAATTGAAAAATGGTTACCTCTTTGCTCCGACATTTTGATGAGGTGGGGTTGCTTTGGGCTGATGGTCGCTATCCCTCGATCGAGTTCCGTCCCTCGGTCGAGCTCCGTATCTCGGTCGAGCGATTGAAAATGACGTTGGGGGCCCGCGCGGCCCCTATTTATAATTTTTTTTTAAAACGTACCTCGGTCGAGGTATTTACTAACCCTCGGTCGAGGTTTCAATACCTCGACCGAGGGTTAATAAATACCTAGACCGAGGGCTGAAGAAAACCTCGGTCGAGGGCTTTATTAACCCTCGGTCGAGGTATTAAAACCTCGGTCGAGGGCTTAAGAAAACCTCGGTCGAGGTATGTTTTTTTGGTTTTGCCCAAATCCGCTTGCCAAAAAGTGTTACCCAGGTCCATGGATTCACCCAGATCCATGTTAAAGGTGGCTCTACCAAGCCCTGAGAGGGATCAAATCTCTCGAGGTGCAAACCCCCTCTCTGCATTTGCACTCTAAAAAGGGTTTTCACCTTGAGAGACTTGATCTTTCTCGATGCTTGGTAGAGCCACCGTTAGGATGGATTTATGCTAGTTATACTTAAGTTTTACCCAGGATTCTCATACTCACACCCTTAAAGGTCTCCAGGTAGGCTCCCCTGAAATCATAAGTTCCCATCGGATGGAAAAATTATTGAGGAAAGGCCATTCTAGAATTATTGCTCAATTCCATGCCATCTAGGATATATATAATATTGCACTAGAAATACAACTTGACTTATAAAAGGTTTTGAACAAACATCAACATGTCTTTGAGAAATTGAATGGTTTACCCCCATCTAGTGGTGATCATGATCATGGTATTCCCTTGATTCCAGGAAGTCAACCACCAAGTGTGCAACCATATAAGCACCCATTTGCACAAAATAATGAGATTGAAAATATCATCTAGGATTTATTGGAGACAAATTCCATTCTTCTTAGCACTAGCCCATATTCATTTAGTAAGAAGTTGTGTGACAAGAATTTGGGCAAGTCCACTTACGAGAAATCAATGTTGGCAATCCTACATGCAGTTGAAACATGGAAACCATATCTCATAGAATGATGCTTCCAAATCAAAACAGATCACCACATCCTGAAGTATTTTTTGGAACAAAGGTTGTCATCCCTAGAACAACATAAATGGGTCACCAAAATGCATGGCTATGATTATGAGGTCATATACAAAAAGGGAAAATACATTGTTGTGTAAGATGTCTTGTCACAAAAACATGAGGAATAAGCATCAATATTTTCCTTATCATGTCTAGTATCTAAATGGTTAGAGGAATCAAAAAAATAATGGGTAACAAATGCTACTACATCTAAGCTTATTAAGCGCCTCAAGGAGGACCCCAACCCTTGCCAAGTTTACACTTGGAAGTAAGATACATTGCAAGAAAAAGGTCACTCAAGATTTTAGAAAACTTATGCATGTGCCAGACACATGATTCTTTTGAGAAGGCATGTGGAAGGATGTTATTGTTTTTGTATTAGAATGTGACACTTTCCAAAGGAACAAGGGTGAGAGAGTAAAGACTCCTGGGGAATTACAACCATTATCAACCCTAGCTAGCATTTGGATCAACATTTCCATGTATTTTATTGTTGGTGTTTCAAAAGTAGATAGAAAATTAGTCATCATCATGGTAGTTGATCAACTTTCCAAATATTCCCACTTTTTTGCTCTCCAACACCCATTTACCTCCTCAATTGTGGCCCAATTTCTAGACCAAATTTTCAAAATTCATGGAATGACTACCTCCATTATGTTAGATCATGATCACACATTCATGTCCAAATTTTGGAAAGAACTATTTAATCTACAGGGAACCTGGTTGCAAATGATCACATCATATCATCCACAAATAGATGGTCTAATAGTAGTAGTGAAAAGTGCCTTGAAGCGTATTTGCTATGTTTTGCATCTAAAAAGAAACACCAATGGTCACAATGGTGGTATAATACCACTTATCATGAGGCTAGAAAAATGACACTATATGAAGCAATCTATGGCCAACAACCACCCTCAATGGTTTCTTTTCTACCAGGTACTTCCACAATACACGCAATTGATTATTTGCTTCATAACCATGATTTCACTCTTTGCGCATTCAAGGAAAATTTGGTAATGGCCCAAAATCACATGAAACAATTCACATACCAATGCCACTCAGAGTGTTCATTTGTAGAAGGTGAACAGGTGTTCCTTTTCCTCCAACCTTATAAGAAAACCTCTCTCAAAGTTAAATTCCATCAGAAGATCGCACCAAATTTTTCTGTCCCATATCAGATTGTTCAACCCATTGGTTAGGTGGCCTACAAATTAACACTCCCAACACACTCCAAGATTCACCTAGTATTTCATTTCTCTTGTATGAAGAAGATAGTGGGTCGAAATTTTCGAGTTAAACTTTTCCTTACCTAGGCTAGATGAAGAAGGATCCATTTGTCTCCAACTAGAATCAGTTTTGGATAGTAGGGAGCGTTAACTACATTAGTGCACTATCCATGAAATTTTGATTTAGTGGAAGGATAAATCACCAAAAGACTCACTACTTGGGAACCATCAATAATTTTGAAGGGGGGTGACATGTTACGGTCCTACCCTAACCCCCCTACTTTATCTATGTACAAGGTCATAAGGCCCATTAATTAGTTCATGGCTAGTTGTTTAATGTAAAACAGACTTCCATTTTTATTAAAGGTCCTTAGGTGGTTGAAACTCGTTAATAGAGGGACCACAATTAGTTAGAATGGGGATATTGAAGTACTATATAGAGAGTAGTAAGATATGTAACATGGCGTCAAGAATTGTCATTGTATTTATAGCTAGTTCTCTTGGAGGTTTCCCCCTTGAAGAGACAAGTGATTATTGCTATCTAGTTCATCTAATTCTCCTTATTTTCTACATTTCCTATTAATTTCTTGGTTGAATCATATTACAAGGGTGTACAGAGGGATACTAGATCCCAAAAAGGAAGGAAGTTAGAAAAAGAAGGGAAGAAGAGGTAGAAAGAGAGAAAACAATGAGCACCCAACCAATGTTGTAAAAATTCATGATTAAGGTAAATTAAGGTACCAGACAAACTAGAAGACAAAAACCTATAGAATCAAAACGAGGTCCATCGCAAACCTTGTTAAATGATGAAGATAATATTTTAGCTATGCATTTGGGATAAGACATTAGGGGTATGGGAAGCAGGAAAAATGAAGAATCCCTAAGAGACTTCATTAGGATGGGAAACCCAGACATTTTATTGGTTCAAGAGACGAAACCAGAGGAGAAAGTTCCTCAAAAACATGGAAAGATTATGGAAAAGAAGTCAAGGTGTTGTAGTTAGTTCCAGAGGAGCCTCGGAAGGCATGGAAACCCTTTGGGATGACTCAATATAAAATCTTTCTCACTCCCAATACGTTCAACACTAGATCATGAGTCCATTGGTTTATATTCATACCCAACAAAAGGTGTCAATTTTTAATATCTATATGCCAATTGTTTATTTAGAGAAAAAGGAACATTGGAACTCCTTACTAATTTGGGATAAAAGTGATCAAAACCCAAGTATTATTTTAGATGGGGATTTTTACATCACTATGGCTTCAAATGAAAAAAAGGCCTGGCTCGAAGGTTAAGGATCCATTGAAAGAAATGTGGAAGACCTCATACAATGTTGGGACCTAGTAGATGCCAAACCAAAGAAGAAACTCTTCACATAGAATAATAAAAGGCTAGGACTTGGACACATACACTAGTACACATGGATAAAAGTTCCATGAAATATTGCCACGAATAAGTTAAAATAAAATTTTTTGTGGATAAACAGATAAAAAATTTGAAAAAAATGTTCCACCCCTTGATAATCGTTGCTCTAGCGATGCACATAACGGTTCGTCAATATAACAACAACAATTCATTGGAATAACGACAAAATCACCAAGTTCATTAGAATAAAGACTATAAACTTAACATCAACATAAACGGTCATCATAGTAACGGTCATTGACTCTTTGTTATTGTTGAAATTTGATCGTTGTTCATTTTCGCTGGAATTGCCATGATCATTGATCTATAAATACATGTTCTTAAAACATATTTCAACAAATTATTAGCTATAGTTGCAACCATTTTTTTGTTGATTGTTCGATATGCGATTTGAAGAGTCTAGTACTGGTTTAACACGTCGAATTTTTTATCTTGTTCGTTTTCCAGGTTAGTATTTTTAAATTCTTGGTCTCCTTTAATGTGTAAGGTCATACAAAAACCGAGTTGACTATTCAATATTTTCTCCTCGAGACTAATTCCTATATAGTTTTGTCACTTAGAATTTAAAAGATACACATGAATATCTATTGTTAAAGACCACGGAGAGACATTTACTAATTAGATTTTTCACTTTCCATGTCACATCCTTTAATTTCATGTCTCCTTTAATATATATCTATATATAGTGTATTCAATTTACTTATATATTGATGGAGTTTTTTTGTTCTTATAGGCTATTAGAATGTCAAATAAATATACTTGGGAAGAAAATAATAAGAGATATGTTGAGTTTAGGCATCATTGGAGACGAAGGGTGATGGAAAGTGTTATTTCCCTTGTAATGATTGCAAGTGTTTGCAAACAAGAAGGATTTTAAGAACTACAGTTGAAAAACATTCTAAGGAGAAGGGGCATGCTGAAGGGGGGCATGAATATCGCCCCTTGGTAAGACGTTATTCATTACATAATGTACTTCTTGTAATATTACTGATCATGTATCACAAAATGTTTTATCATTTTAAATATATGTGTTGTATATTATACACTAATGTTATTACATTGTTTGTAAATATAAAGACAATGCCCCCTAAATGTCAACCACTAGAGAGCTATTTGCCACATAATAGTAGAAATACTACTTTACAAGCTGAGGAACATGGAGATTATAACATTGAAGATCGATTTCTTAATGATCCTATGGATGAAGATGATACTATTGATACAGATGACGAAGACAAGATAAATAGATTGCTCCAAGACACATTTGCTCCATTGGATCATGATGACAACCTCAATGATATTCATGATTTTCCCTTACTCAAGAAGTCCTAAGAAACTCTTTATGAAGGCTCAACAATAAATATTCTATCTACTATATTGTTGTTGGTGAAGTTGAAGGTTTTGAATGGTTTATCAAACACTTGTTTCACACAGATCCTAAGGTATGTAAAGCTGACTTTTTTCTTCTATTTTTAGTGTTAATTAATTCGTAAATTAGGGATATGGAATATTTATGACTTGTATTGTTTACATTTCATTTTTTGTCAATGTTGCAGATTGTTGGGTGAATTTCTATAACCGCTATTAAATAATTTACCACACACATGTCAAGAGGTATTCTTGATTACGAAAGAAAATGGAATGGAGTATCAAGCTATTGATGCATTTCCTAATGATCATATTATAAATTATCGACAATATGCATCATAAAACAAATTCCCACAATGTGAAATTAGTAGATATTGAACTGATCAAGTAACAAAAAAGGTGCCCCACAAATTTCTTCGTTATATTCCCATAATTCCACGTTTCCAACGACTATTCAAGTGCCAAAGTATTACACATTTTATGGATTACCATGCAAAGAACATAAGTGAAGATGGTGTTCTTCGAATTCCTACATATGGTTTTGCATTGAATACTATCAAAGAAAAAGGGACAATTTTTAAAGATGAACCTCATAATGTTAGACTTTCATTGGCAACTGACGGTTTCAATGCATTTGGAGAGATTCATTCTACTTACTCAATGTGGCATGTTTTATTCATAAACAATAACCTTCCTCCTTGGATGTCAATAAAGAGAGAGCACACAATGTTGGCAATGAATATTCCAGGTATTTTTTTGAAAGTAATTATATTATTTCAATAATTTATTTGTGTAATTGTTGCATGAGAACACCTTTTATATAGTGGGACACATAACTAAATAGCATTGTATGTTGAATGATCAATTAGGTAAGTACCAATTTAAAGATATGAATGTATATATTGATCCTCTTATCGATGAGCTATTGAATTTATGGGATGGAATCACTATGTATGACATCTCTAGGCCAATAGGGCATAAACAATTTCAGTTCCATGGAATATTTGCATGGACAATTCATGACGCTCCCGGGTTAACACATTTTTGTTATCTTCGTTGTCATCTTCATCCTTGTCATCATCATCATTAGCATCATCGTCACCATCATCATCTTCATCAACATCATCATCATCATCATCATCATCGTCATCACCATCATCATCGTCGTCATCATCATCATCATCATCATCATCATCACCACCACCACCGTCATCATCACCATCAGCATCATCGCCATCATCCTCATCATCATCATCAACATCTTCATCCTCATCCTCATCATAATCATCACCATATTCATCCTCATGATCGTCATCATGGATAGCATCATCATCATCGACATCATCATCATCTTCTTCATCCTCATCCTCATCCTCATCCTCATCTTCATCCTCATTGTCATCATCATCATCATCGACATGATCATCGTCATCATCATCACCATTGCCATCATCATCATCATCATCATCATCATCATCGACATCATCATCTTCATCCTCATCCTCATCCTTTTCAACGTCATCTTCATCCTCATCGTCGTCATCATCATCATCGACATCATCATCGTCATCATCATCATCGACATCACCATTGTCATCATCATTGTCATCACCATCATCGTCGTTGTCGTCATCGTCATCATCATCATCATCATCATCGCCATCATCATCACCACCATCATCATCGCCATCATCCTCATCCTCATCATCATTATCGAAAACTTCATCCTCATCCTCATCCTCATCGTCATCATCATCAACATCATCATTGTCATCATCATCATCGACATCACCATCATCATCATCATTGTCATCACCATCATCATCATCGTCGTCATCATAATCATCATCATCATCATCATCATCATCGTCGTCGTCATCATCATCACCATCATCATCATCACCATCATCCTCATCATCATTATCGACATCTTCATCCTCATCCTCATTATAATCATCGTCATCTTCATCATAATGATCGTCATCATGGCTAGAATCATCATCATCATCATCATCGACATCATCATCATCATCATCTACATCCTCACCCTCATCCTCATCCCCATCATCTTATGCTGATACCACTCATAATCATCATCATCATCATGATAATCCTCATCATCATGACTTTTATTGTTTCACGTGAAGATGATGATGATTATGATCATGATCATGACAATAAGAGAACTCTCATGAAAATCAACATCTACAAGATCTTATGTAGAATCTCAATTCTGTGACATTATGTAATGTTTCTCCCTGTTTCTTCATCTTTTATTTCCATTCCTTATTTAGATATTTTGTGGATACCGCTTTCATCACATTGTTTCCTACCTTTGTTTTCCACTTTGAAATTTATTGATTCAACTATTCAATTCTTTTTCCTACCTACATTGATGTAGATAATAGTGATCCCACTTTTCCTTTGAAGGAAAAGGTCTTACCAAAGAAAGTTCTCTTCATCACTACTTAGAAGGAATAATTGTCTCTATTGCCAATATATATGGTACAATGCCTCAGAGGATTGTCAAGGAATAGTTGTCTCTATTGCTTGAAGTTTCCCAAAGGTAGTCATATTAGGTGAATGAATGTGTGATCAAGGATGGGAATTTGGAAAAGAGGTTAACTAAGAAAAGATAGACTCGAAGCAACATGTGCATCAAGTGTCATGAAATGGATTAAAATTTTTGTTTATACATAACAATGTTGTATAGAATCCTAGATGAAAGGTTTAAACTAGTGTACAACTTCTTTAAGTATATGGTACTAAAGTATTGCAACCAAGAAGATACTATGAACATGTTGAAGAAGGTCATTTCTAGTGGAAGTGGAGTGGCCACTTCGATTCAAGGATTAAGAACAAAGAGATAATGACACCTTTAATGAAAACTTGTTAGGAAATTTTTGTTGAGACATTGAATAGTACTTAGAGAAAATGAACAAAGGTTCATATGAGACTAATCCCTAACCTAAAACACTTAACCCTTATAAAACATAATACCTATAAAACCTATCCCCAAACCCATATAAACCCTATCCATTATCATCACCAACAAGTATCACATTTAACCATTTTTCCATAAGAGTCTTAACCACTACAAAGTCTATGCATATAATGTCAAACACCTAATAATTATATCTCTTTATACTTATCAAAATTAAATATTTTTAATTAAATCTTACTTGTAATTTTATATTAAATTTATTTTCCAGTATATATATATAATTTTAAATACATATATATAAATAAACAATAAATAAAACATAAAACAATAACAAACAACCTCACCTTTCAATTACCTCTCGCGCATTATTTTCATTTCATCTTCATGAGAACGCTTCTTCCTTTGTGTATCTCGCCGAGCTCATTCAGTGATGATCTGAGCAACTCAGTCGAAGAGGAATATTTGAGGATGAGACCAATACGTTTTTTCATTTAATCTTCATGCACACGCTTCTTCCTTTGTGCATCTCATCGAGTTCATTCCATGGTGATCTGAGCAACTCAGCCAGAGAGGAATATCAGAGACTAAGCTAGCGACTGGACATAGATTGTACATTATGGATGAGTGTAGTGTGCATATATATAGATTGTACATTATGGATGAGTGTGGTGTTCATATGGATCTAGCTAAGATCCAAATTGTTCATGCTTAGTTACCCTAAAAGGCATTGTCAACTTTTATCATATTTTTGTGTTGTGGTTGTCTCATATAACTTGGATTTTGAGATAGCTAACCAAATGTGGAGTCAATACTAAGATTGTTTTTGTTGGGACACAATAAAATGCATTTGAGTTGAATCAATGCTCTTACACAACATCAATTTTGAATCTGCCAAATTTGTAATAATTGTTCAAAGTTGATATAGATTCCTTATAGTATGTTAACAATGCAGTGCTCACACAACATACAATAACCATTTAGATTTCTTACACAATTGGGCACCAATAATCAAATCAATGAAAAAGGGTATTTGGTCTCAACTTTCATTTTTAATTCAAATGCCGCATGACTTACTTCTTTAATTTAATAGATGTGACCCATTGGAATTTGTGTTAGGACCCATTAATGAGGTAATCCCAATAAAGAAAGGAGAATCAAGATGAGAAATTACAAGTCCAACACTAGGAGACATGGTAAAGATTTGAAAACATATCCTTGTGGAAATAAAGTGATGAAAATTATCGTTTTAAACAACTTGGGGATGATGATTCATGTATTGAGGGTTTTATCTCAAGCAAAGGTAGTCAATCCTAAGGTATAATGAAAGGTGACAATGACACACGAGTGAGGTGATTTTTATTGCACTGAGAAAACATAGGTGTACTTTAGGGTCTTTTCTCAATTATTTTAAGTAAAAGTAGTCATTAATTTTGTTAATGAAATGTGACAAGGGCATATGAGGTGGTTTTTGTTGTGTCCAAAAAATCTAGGTATATCTATATTTAAGATATAGGCGATGTGTAAGGTCTATGAAATTAGACGATGACGACGACCGATGTATTGAATGTGACAACAATATATACGTAAATTTGTGTGCTTTGTTGTATCGAGAAAAAATAGGTATATTTATACTTAAGATAATAATAATAAAAAACATGTAAGTGGGTAAGGTTAATAAACTAAAATAATAATAACAATGTATTAAAACTAGCTTAGATTAATCTTAACTTCATCTCTATCATGTGTTGATATGGATCAAACCCCTTCAAGTGCGTTGCTTTGCTCAAATTTTTGCAATCTAAAAAATATTTGCACATATAGAGATTTGATCCTCTCGACACATGATAGATCCAGAGTTAGGATAGATTTATGCTCACTCATCTAAGTAGAAACAATGCAAATAGTTCTTTCACTTAAGAAAAAACACACTAAAAAAATTAATTATGAATATACTCTATTTAAAACCTTATTTAATATTTATAAATTAAACGATCTAAACATTTTAATATCAACATTTTTGTATGTCGTAGTTTTTTATAAATATGAATATTATATGTTGAATATATATTCAAGGAAATTGAATTCACTTTAGTCTTACATTTTTATCTCTTTAAGAAAAAAAATGACATAGAAGCAACTTCAAAGTGCTTTTTATGAGAAACAAAACACATACCTTATTCACTAATCAATACATCTAATTTTGTGAGATACTAGTGATACACCCATCTTTAATGTTACATGATATTGTGAAACTAAGAAGCAGAAAAAAAGCTAAAAGAAAAAAACGATTTATATCTCGATGTCAAGAACATTCTTTAACCATTGTAATATTTCATCTTTAAAATTATTGGAATTGATATTATTTTTCAAATCCAGAAGTATGAGCTATTATTCTAAATCAACAGATAATTTCATACTAATATTTCATCTTTAAAACTATTGGAATTGATATTATTTTTCAAATCCATAAGTATGAGCTATTATTCTAAATCAACAGATAATTTCATACTGATATTAAGTTTATATAATTCACAAGATGTTTTATTGTTATGTATATGTAAGTATGTATGTTATATATCTATCTTAATAAGGAATTAGATATTTCTTTCATATTAGTTTGTCTTTTCACCTAAAAATTACTAATTATAAAAATTGATGGATCAACAACTCTAATAATGAGGAGGTAAGTTTCACATTCTTTTCAACCTGGTTCAAATTTTCAATAAGCCATTGACCTATCGTGATAAGGTTACAAGGGTAAGTGCCCCCTTGGAGTGGGACTCTCATATTAGGTGTGGTCTTAGGACTAAATTATCTGCTTTAAACTTGAATCTCACCTAAGTAATCTTGACTAGTTAACAATTCCCAAATAATTAAACAAAATCACTTATTATTATAATGTTAAAAAAATTCTATTATAAATTTATCTTAATTTAATATTTTTTAAATCATTAATTTTTTTATATAATACATTCTAATTTTAAAAATAAAAATGTCATTCATATAGCATTATAAAATATTGTAAAAATATTTTAATATAAAATAAAATAAAATAAAAATAACAACAAACTTTTAAATTAAATTATAATCAATGCAATAGAGCGTACCAACTTACCTCCACCCATCTCACTTTTAAGTTTTAAATATTAAAACAAATAAAATACTATATAAATATAAATTGTTTATTAAATGTCCATGCACTTTCGTTTTTTATTTTTTTTAATTGGTCAATGATCAAAGTATTCATTACAAGATTTCTGAAAAGGGGAAACAAAGAATATTGTATTTTTTTTAGTCGAAAAAAGCAGTTCCTTGGTATTCAATTGAATCAAAAGAACCTTTTACATCTTCAGTTAGTACTGTAATACCCTAAGGGTCAGCAAGAAAGCAGGAGACAATCTCATTACCAAGCATACATACGGGCCTGTGCAAGAAGATGAGGGACCTTTTTGGTGCGTTAGATGCAATAGAAACCTGAAAAATCAGGCATCCCTCAACTTACTTGGATTTTTTGAGATACTTATGCAAAATATCTTGCATTGAGTAAAAAAAATGAAATGTAGGAAATTGAATCACCTTTCCGAATATATAACTTTTATGTATCGAAAATTTGCATAGCTATGTCAAATTTCATTTTTCCTAACAGACATTTTTTATTTTTCAGGGAAATTATAAGGTATATGTTTTTGTGGGTGCAGCCTTTGAGGGCCTAAATGATCGAATCAAGCTACAAAAATTGACATCCATGTAGAGAACCCATAGCACTAGTGCAGCATTATTTTTCGAAAATTAAATTAGTAATTTTATAATATTTTTATAATTGTCTAAGTGAGAAAACTTAAAAAATGGTACGTGTTTTGTGGGTGCAGCCTTTGAAGGTCTTAATGCAAAAATCATGAAATGGGGTTTTGATAGAACGTAGAGGTTAGTGTCTACTTGTGC